>BMAW01101374.1:0-25907 GCA_019974015.1 Nephila pilipes | reverse complement strand
CTGGAATATTTTTGAAAACAATATTCTGTATTAAATGTATTTAAAAAGTTTTTTTTTTAGAAAGAAGGGTATTCGCGCCTTATTTCAAAAAATAATACATGAACATAAATTTGTTTTTGGTCTGTGAAATGCCTTCTTCTAAACAAAATTAAAAAACCTGATTACATTTAAGTAGAATGCCAAAGGAATATAAACTGAGTATGATTCGTGTATTACACATTATAATACATAGGAAAGATACAAAATTACATTTTTAAATCTTAGTTTTTACGTTTTGGTTTTATTCTTAACAAATACTATAAATCTTGTAAATTTTACATTCCTTTTTACAAATGGTAAATGGTTAAGCCATTAAGTGAAATTAATAGTACATTAAACTTTCATTTCATGCAATCTATTTTCATTCGAGATTTTATCTCTCATGAGAAATCTTTGTTGTTAATTTTTCTTTGCTGTGTCACTATTGTTTTAATTCAGTAAAAACGAATGGATCAGAAACTTAAATTAGTTTTGCTGTTTTTGTTTAATTTGGTGAATTCTAATCTCCTCAACAACATTTTCAGAACTTTTTTTATTTCTCGTCTTTACTACTGATATTTTTTCTCTAGAAAACCAATCTTCTGTCAAACTGTCGAACTAAGCCAGCTGAAAACAAGAGAATGATTCCTGAGGGATAATCGATGCTATGTCGAATCGTTTATTTCTAAAATCGATCTGAGAAAAAATAATTTCCGTCTGCTAAAAAGAATTTACCTTCAGAACACCATCGACAAAGCAGAAAAATAAGTACATGAGCAAACGAAGATGGAAAAATTCTGTCTTTAAAATACCTTTTTGGTGATCTTTTAGAAAAAGGAAGATAGGAAAAATGGAATTCTCATAGGAGCGAAAACAAAAGGATATAGAAAAGAAAAAGACAAAGGAAAATAAGTACCACAAGGTTAAGAGTCACTCTCAGCGTTAGGTACTTTTTGCTAAATCCAATTCGATATAACAGATCGAATGACAGGTGAAAAGCCCAGGAAAGATATTATTAATTTTTTATATGCGGTTTGTTTCTTAGGAACAATAATTTGGGGAGAAAATCAATGAACACTAAGTTTTAAATAAATTAAAGCGTATTTAAACCCCATTTTGTGAAAGATATTTAATAAGAAATTTTTGACTTTTATTTCTTAGGTAAAATCACAAAAAACTAATTACATTTTGATCTTATTAAATAAAGTTTTTTTAATAAGAATTCTGAAGAAATTTAAAAAAAGATGCTATTCGGCTACGATATATTAATAAAACAAATATCATAGAATACTTGTTTTCGTGAACTCATTAACAACAAATACTGGATATTGCTGATGATAATTAACACTAATATCTACCGAAGAGATAAATCGAAACGCAGAAGCATAAGAACTTATCTGTTTGTAAGGATTTGGGTTAAATAGTATTTTATGAAATAAAGATTTAGAAATAATTATTTTTATATATTACTATGATTTTACTTCATTTATTGATATTATTTACTTCATCCCGTTTGATTCAAATGTACCTGTTTGTAAATACTTAATAATATCTAATTTTGTCATTTTAAATGACATTGATACGAGAATCCTTCAATCAGTCCGTAGAAAATCCAAGAGATGGCGCTCGTTTCTTGGAAAATAGTTCATTTTTAAAAAGCATCATGGAAAATAGTTTGCAGCTAATTTGCATAACAAAACAGCTGTCTAAATTATTTCCCTCACATGACTTCATTTTTATGTTTGATTGATGCATGAAACGAGTTTATTTAGAAAAATGAAAAAAAAAAGTGTGTTTTGAGCGTTGATTAAACATTTATATTTAAAAGGTCCAACAGCAAACAAGACCGCAGCTGATTTGCATGAATTTCATAGAACATCTGCTCATGTGTTTGCAACAGTTTACAATTTGGGGAATGAGCTTAAACGTGGCTGTACATCAACAAAAGATGAATATCATTCGGGTAGTCCAGAAGAAGTGACTACTTCCGGAATGATTGACAAAATCCACGATATGGTTCTGAATGATCGACGTACCAATGCGAGTGAAATAGTTGAGGTCACTGAAATATCGCAAGACATAGTGTTTTCCATTTTACACGAAAAATTATATGTGAAAAGAATTATTCGCAAATAGGTGGCGCGTTTGCTCTCATTGAAAAATAAATGCAATCGCGTGGTCTGTTCTAAGGCTATTTTGAAAATTTTTCGTTGGATTCCTTTCGAGTTTCGACGTCGATAAGTAACTGCATACGAAATATAGATACATTACTTCACTCAAAAGGCAAAATTATAGTCAAAACAGTGGGAATTCGAATTTTTGAGGAAACTGGCCGAGAAAATGGCCACGTTTTTTCTGGAATGTACATGGAATAATTAACACCTATTATTTGGAAAAAAGAAAATCATGAACAGAATATTATGCATCGTTATTGCACAGGTTGAAAGATGAAATTAAGAAAAAAACTTCCTCATTCTTAAATGAAAAAGACCATCTTCCATCGAGACAGTGAACAGGTACACACCTGCAGTTTCGTAGGCCAAAATCATGGAATCAGAGTTCGAATCAGTACCACATCCATCGAACTCACCAGATTCAGTCACAGATTCAGTCTGTTGACTAATTTTGGTAGAAACTAAAACGATTATTTGGCAGAACATGTTCACATCGGTTCACATGAGGACCTTTCTAAATCTAAATTTTGATGTAAAGAGTTGATCAGTTTGGAAAAGGTGTAAGATTATTTTGGAAAACAATAAATCTCTAAAATAACTTATTTTCAGTCATTTTCTGAAATTATAAACTTATTTTTCGCTTTAATGTGATATAACTAAAATTATTGTTTAAATGGTAATAGTCATCTTAAAAGAATGCATACACACCCTCGTGTATATAAGTAATGTGTTTATATAGTAAACAAATAACATAAAATAAATAATCAAATTGATAGTGAAAAGGAAATCACAGATTTTATTGTAGCATTTTAAAAATACTCTTTAAAATAGAAAGAAACTATGAACATTGATCGGCCATAAATAAAATTTCAAAATATAAATAGGGTCTACGAAACTAGTGTGTAATCATAAAACATCTTCTTAGAATAATTAAATTTTCGAATTTTCTGGTGGTTCTACTCGAACAATAGGAATTTATTTAATTTAAACTTAAAGTACAAATCAGCCAAAACAAATGAAACATGTTTAATTATAATAAATTAATATAATAAATACAATAAATCCAATTCTACGGTGTGATATATGAATAAATGGGACAAAGGGTTTACAGACAGTTTGATCCCTAGTAATAAAATTTATAAGAAGTAACTCCTGTTTATTGGGCAAGGTCAGTGAGCTATATTCAGGGAATTTCTCCTTCGGGTGATTCAGTTCGTAAAGACTATGGCATTCAAAATGAGTTAGAGGAATTTCCGAGGGAGGCCGCCTTATATGACCCCATTCAAATGATTATAAACAACGTTGTCATTTTTCTGACATGTTTGGGTAATTTTCGATTTTATTAGATGTTAATCAGATTTCAGGTGTCAGTAAATCACAAATAACAAAGACAACTACAATAAAGAATTTTAATAAATTTTGTAAATCTATAAAAATAAACTTATGAAGAATTAAATTAATCTCAAGAATAAGCATGCGATATAAAGGAAAGACAGAGTGTAGACCATCATAATTGTAAAATGCAAGGATTATGGTTAAAATTGAAGAAATAAAAATTAAAATGTGGATTATAACATGGTTAAAATACCAAAACTTAAGAAAATTTCCTTGTTTGTTTTAGAATTGTATTTTAAAACATTCCCTAAGTAATACGTTTGTAAACGAGGTATAAAACCAAATTAGATTCCTAGAAGCTCAAAATTTCAGAAGACAAAAATACTTATGAATGATATCTTAAAATTAGAGTTATATCAAATGTTACGTATCGTAAGCAAATTATAAAATTATTATTTAATATTCCTTTAAATGTCAAAAATAAGTAAAGCAAATCTTACTGAAATTAGCATTTTACCATTATAACATCACAAATTATTATATAAAAACTCACACATTTTAAATGAAAATGAAGTGAATGGCAATACTAGAACAGTGGCACTAAATAAAACAAAATAAAAATATGAAAATTAGTAATACAAAGAGATTTGAAGAAGAAAAATTAATAGAGTAATTCGGTAAATTTAAGATAATTAAATAGATGACTAGAAAGAGTAAGAAGAAAAATTATTGAAAAATGAAATTCTATATCTAAGTCAATGACGTATATTTATTCTGCATTCTATAATTTGGCCTATATATTTCTCACACAGCACAACACAATGGTTTCCTGTTCTATAGCAAATATGCCATATATATATATTCTTATATATATATAGTTATAATAATGGTTGTAATAACAATAATATGCTTAATAGAAGCTAATAATAATAGCCAATAATATCTGGCAATACGTAAATAACTGTACTGTAAAGATAATAACGTAATATCAGAAAATGTGTAGCCCGTAGCCAGCTGTATACGCCATGTAATGAAAAGCATCAATAACTCATCAATAGTAATATGTGGCCAATAATAATATTCAATGGCCAATAATAATATGGTTCCAGCCAATAATGGCCAGCCAACCCAATAACCGTAATAATTTATACATAATAATAATATAGTCAATAATATCAATAATATTAATAATGGCCAATGGCCAACCAATAATAAAGGTAATATTAATAATGTATCTAATGACGTATTAATATGGTTAATAATACGAATTAGCAATAGCAGCAATAATAGCATAATATGGTTAAATATATGCATGAGCAATAACCAATATCAGCCAATAATGTATCAATACCAATATGGTTATCCGCCTGCCATGCGTAATAACAACCATAATATAATAACTAATATAATAATAACGCTCCTAACAATAGCGTAACCAATAACCAATAATGAGTTTATGTATATGCGTAAACTAATATTAACCGCCGTAATAATCAATAATACATAATGCGTAATAGCTAATGGTTATGTATGTACGTAGCCAATAGCCAGCCAATAATAATAATAATATTAATAATATCGGAGGTTAAATATACTTGTAATGCGTAATAATAACAATATGTAATAATATGGTTTAATAAAGCATAATATTGCAATAGTAATAATAATGGTTTATAATAACATAATATATCAATAATAATAACATAGGTTCATGCGCTAATACGTAATAATAATAATAGCCAATAATATGGTTAACTAATAAATGTAATATTGTAATATGGTTAATAATAATACGTAATAAGCCAATAATAATAATAATAATATGAAAGTTAATAATAATAATAATAAGCCAATAATAATATCAGCAATATTAGCCGTAATAATAACAATAATATGGTTAATAATAATAAGTAACTAATACATACATGTATCCATAATATGTAATATGGTTTATATAATAATAAGTAACCAACTGTATCAATATCAATAATATGTATAATATGGATTATGTAATAATAATAAAGCATAATAATAATATGGTTAATAATAATATGCGTAGCCAATAATATGGAAGTTATTAATATTAATAACGACAATAACCAATATATGTTTGTGTAATATTTAACCAATAATGTATGCAGCCTTAATAATAATGTAGTAATAATATTAATAATAATAATAATAATAATAACTTGAAAGTTAATATTGCCATGCGTATGTAATAATAACATAATAATAATATGTATTCTTTATCGGTTATTCATATGTGCATGATATTAATATGTAATAATAGCGGTTGTAATATACGTAATATTATTAGCAGCAATATAATAATATCAATAACATATGGTTAATATCTCAATAATACTTGTATGTAATATGGTTGTAATAATTTCAATAATAATAGCAATATGGTTAATAACGTAATATCATAATAATAATATGGTTATATAATAACGTATGTATCTCTTAATATGTAACCCTTAATATGGTTATATATGCATATGCTCTCCTTATACAACTTAATATATGGTTATATGCATATATGCATATGTATATGTAGTTATATATACATAGCAACTAACTTATGTATATGGTTATGTATATGTACATATATATGGTTAATATGTATATGCATATATGTAATACGTATATGTAATAGTTTGTAATATATGCATATATGTATATGTATAATATGTATGGTTATGTATAATATATGTATATATGTAATATGTAAATTTATAATAATAACACATATGTATATACAGTTATATGGTTATATATATGCATATATGTATGTATATGGTTAATATATAAGTTATATGCATGTAATATGTATATGTATGTATATAGTTATATATATGTATATGGTTATATGTATATGCATATGTATATATTAGTTATATACTTTATATATGTACCAGTTATATATGCACATATATGTCTTTCTGTATATGGTTATATGCATATATGTATGGTTATGTATATGCATGTATATATGTATATGGTTAATATCTTCAATATATGTATGTATATGGTTTAATATGTATATGCATATGTATATATGTATGGTTAATACGTATATGGTTATGTATATAATACATATGTATGTATGTAATATGGTTATATGTAATACATATATATGTATATGTAGTTATATGCGTAAAGAGAGGGACCTTAAAAGGGGTTGTTGCCAGAAAGGCAATTTAAAAGATCACAAAGATGGTTTTGGATGATAGTCAGTTGAGTTAGATGGAGAATGGACCGCTCTGAGATGTCAGCTGAACATTGTACGTATCGTTGCTAATGGTTGAATTCAAAGGCTCTTAGAAAGTGGTTTCGCGTTGGTACTTTTGACCAAAGAAACATGACCGATTTGATGATTCAGACGGTGTTTGTGAGCGTGAGCCCCAGTTTTTGCGTCGGTATATGTGACAATGGATGAACATGACTCCATCTGTTTCACTCCGAGAGTCCAGTAATCAGTCAATTATTGGACTGCACACGATAAACCAACTCCAAAGCGTGGGCTTACTGTAGTCATTTGAGTTTGTAGTCTGTATTTTGGGATGTGCGTGGATAATTTTCATTGTTACCTTGTGAAGGAGGGACCATCAAATAGCGACTATTACATAGCGTTATTGGATGACCTTTTGAGGACGAAATTGCCGAAGGCCGCATTTGAAGAAAGAGATGCTCTTCACCAAGACAATGCCGTGTCACAGCTCAGTGAAACGATGGCACAAATCCATGAATTGGGCTTCGAGATTGCTTCCTCATCTACCGTATTCTCCAAGATCAGCCTCTAGCGACCATGCTGTTTTCCAGATCTCAAAGAGATGTATAAGCGGAAGAATTTGATAATGAAGTGACCATGAGCTGGGGCCTACTTTGGGACAAGGACAAATCACCACAATAAAAGTTGTATCGAAAACTTGGAGGGATCATATAATCAGTGTATCACCCTTGAGAAGGGATTATGTTGAGTAAAAACTAATTTTGCCGAAAAGGAAATGTGTCACTATATGGTGGGCCGGGGAACTTTCAATTGACCTACATATATATGTATTCATATCTCTTTATATATATATATTCATATATATATGTATATACCTTCATATATGCCTGCTCCTTATATACGTACATATACATATATGTATATACATGTACGTATATACATATATGTATATATACTGTATATACATACATGTATATACATTCTATATATACATATATACATATACATATGCGTATATACATTCATATATACATATATACATACTCTATACATACATATACGTATATATACATATACGTATATACATTCATATATATACATATATATCTGAAGTAGTATATCTGGTATACCACTCTTGCATTATGTCGCTTGATTGACATATATGTTTTGAGGCTATATTGTCATCAGGGCGTAAAGGTGGCGATGAACGCCTAATAAATGATATGGTAATTGAAATAAATTTTTATATTTTAAAATCTAATTAATCAAATTTGTTTCTAAATAATTGTAACAAAATGTCTACATAATTTAACAGGAATAAATTTAATTTGTTGCAATCTAACTTATTCCATAGTCCCAAACAGTTATTAAACGTGAAACACTAACTAAGACTAATTAAAATTACCCTCATTAATACATATAGTAGCAACAATGCTTGTACCACTTTTTATAAATAGCTGTACCAATACATATATATGTGTGTAAACAGTATTATTATTATTAGGTCTACACAGAGTTCTCTGTTTGTGAAAGAATGAAAAGAAAAATCCAGCCATTTTAATATTTGTGCTATAATTTCCGTCATTACTAGATTATCACATAAATATTCGTAATGGATGCCTCTGGGAGTTAAATTAGAAAACTTTGAATCAAATCGTTATATGCAAATCTCTGCTCATTCAGATCGTAAAGCTTTAAACCATTTCAGTCAGTTGATAATTATTTGTTGAAAAAGGGTGTTTTGAATTCATCATAAAGATAGAGCATTCTTGCAGGATGTGTCATCCTCCATCTTTAATCAGGTATGAAAGCTTGAATAAAAGAGGCAATTATTTGCATATAGTAGAACATCCAAGAACAAATACATTTGGGCTTTAGCATCCTTACAATCTAATTTTGGAGGGTACAATCATCAAATGGATTATGTAAATAAAACATTTAAAGAAAAGTGGCCGGTGATGTGCAGTGTATCATGCACATTTGATCGCATTGAGATAATTACCCAAACACATGTTGCTTTGGCAGTTCGTCAAAAAAATACAGAGCTAGGCTGGGAATTTCTATCGCATCCACTGTACTCAACTGACCTAGTACCGTCTAATTATCACTTGATTATCTCCCATCAAAATGTTTTGAAAGAAAAAAAAGCTCATAACTGAAGGCAATGTCCTTGAAGCATTACTTGAGTTCTTTGCTTCTATAAACAAGATATTTTTTTTAAAAAAATTACAAATTACCCTCACTTTAGCAAAAAGGTCATAAGTAAAGGAGGAAATTATATTATGCCACTTTTACTTTCAAATGTCTGAAAAAAGTATTAATTTCTTACACTTTTCAAACGCACAACTCTTTTAAATGCTGCTATAACATACTGATCGAGTGGGTGAATCAAAGGAGTGGCATTAGGAGGTAAAAACTACATTTCAATTTTTGGGGATTCTTGTTAGAACAAAAAGCTCGTGTAAAAATGTATATTGGTGAACCTTGTTATTTAAAAATCGTGTAAAAAAGAGTTAGGTATATATATATATATATATATAGTCCCTTAAATAGAGGTACAAGAGGATTACTAGAGATACTACTTTATATATAATTTCTATAGTACTATAGTAGTAAATATGTTAATATACTCATATATCCATTACCTTTCCTTACAAAAAATCTAAACAACTGGAAAGAAGTATTGATGTTAGCTACCATAAGTTTCAGGAATATACATTGAATCATGTCAGAATTGATGTTTGTTAGAGAAATACAAGAGCAGATGTCAAACGTGGCAAAATTATTACGTCAAAAATTTTATTTAAAAAATATTATTATATTTAGACAATTTATTATAAAAAATGTACAAATTATTATTTATATTTAGTTTATCTCTTAGATCTTTTTGCTTTGGATTTGGATATTTATAGTGTTTTTTATGTTTGTGAAATGTACTTTATATATATATATATATGGCATTCTTGTGGTATCGTGTTTCGAATTGTCAAAAGCGCAAAATGTTTAGATATTGATAACATTTAACAACAAACATTTAAACACATTTAACAAAACATTCGCACGAGTATAAGACAAATAATACAACTCTACATCGTCTATAATTTAATTTATCGTCTACAAAGTCATTCTTCCCTTCTCGCTGGTTTGCTTCCGTCTGCCTAGCCAGGTTATAATCTCGTGTGATGCAGATCTAGCAACCTTCATATTATCCAATCAGAGTTTATTTCGGTCCTACAGCTTCGGCTGCCCTGTAAAAAGGTTTCACCTACTTAATTCCATATATATGAATTCTTCAAGATTTAGTTATCCACAAGAGTATATTTATATCTGAACCTAGAAAACGAAGTTGAAGAGTGAAAAATCAAAATCAGTAACAAAGCTGATAATTCAAATAGCTTTTATCATTCATGTTGCATCATAGTCTTCGGAAATCACTGTCGTCTCTGAAGTGTCATCGACTTCGCTTTTCTCTTCTTTTTTGTTAACGTCTTCAAAATGCAGATAAATCAGTTATGTTTGGGGAAGAATGGTCATAATAGTAGAGAAAGTCGTATTCAGTAGGTCAAACAAAACACGGTCAAATAAAATGAAGTATAATGGTTTTTGTTACACACTATCTCTTTATTAATTCCGGGCAAGTTGTAGTATGTTTAGGTCTTTCATGCTCTCCTTTTGAGACCTCATATGTGAGATTACCTCTAATGCTTATAATTTTGTAAATATTTCCCTAAATATTTCGATTTAATCTCAAGATATGGTCCGAATTAAGTAAGTTTTATAGAAACTAAATCATCTAATTTATAGCAATAAGGTGCTTGGCTTCGTCAGTTGTATGCATTTTTATTCTGCTCTTGAACTTTGAATATTTGTTTTTGTACCTTTTCGTAGATGTTTATAATAGTTATCAAAATTAGCTTGATATTCGGCTTCAATAATTTCTTTAAATTATCAGAATGTTTCGTATTCGTTTTGGTGCCGAATAACAATTCAAAAGGAGTAGTATCTACTCTTCTTTCGTAAGTTGAATTAATAGTTCCTTGCAGCTCGTTAACATGCTTATACCAATGCGAAGGGTTTTCAAATAACAACTTTCAAAGAATGGGATTGATAATTTGACCATTAGCACGCTGATAACTTGTTGTAACTTGATGATAATTTATATTTTCTTTAGAACAATATTCTTCAAATTCTTTGGACGAAAGGCAGTGCCAATCGGAAATTATACTTATTGTATTTCAAATTTAATTTTCTGACTTTCAAGTTCAGATATAAATGCAGCTGATGATGCCGTTCTTCTTCATGGGATATAACCAGATGAATTTTGTAAAGCCGTCAATAATCGGCAAAATATGTTTATAGTTTTTGAAGTATTTTGTAAAGATCCTAGGTGATCTATGTGATACATATGTAATGGTACATCTCCATCTTTTTAATTGGATGAAGAATTCCTTCTTTTTTTCCATTTTTACAGTTTACTAGGATACGTAGCAGATAATTAGCTATTATGCTTTTAAACTTTTGTTTCAAATTAGGAATAAAATAATGATCTTTTAAGTATTTATCTGTATACTTAACTCCTATACGTCCCTTTTCATGACCATCTTTAATTATTTTTATTTAATTACAACTACTTTTTCTTTACCGTCAGCAAACTTATAAGGAATTCCATCACTTTCGTAATATTCTTCAAAATTGTAAATTTTTAAAAGATATTTAATTGCTTATAATTCGCCATCCTCGTTCTGAGCTAGTTTAAATTTAAAAAAAAAACAGTTTCCATAGAAATACAAATCATATTAACAGGAGATCTACTTAGAGCATCAAACATGAGATATTTTTGAGCCAGATCAGTGCTCTATTGCATATTATGTTCCTCAAGTAATAACGCCCACTGAGCAACTTGTGTAGACAAATCTCGTTTGTCCGTGGTTTTTTAAAATGCTAAACAATCTGTTACGATCTTAACAATCCCTAATAAATAAATTCGAAATTTCTTAATAGCTTCTATGACATCAAGAACCTCACGTTCTTAACTGGAGTGCTTATTTTCAGCGTCTGAGGTCTTTCAGCTCATGAAATATGTGGGATGAAAACTATTATCATTCTGGGTCCTTTGTAATAAAATTGCCCCATACCCATCCAGACTACACCAGTGTGCACTTCTGTTCCATAATTTGGATTATATACTCCTGAAACAGATTTATGAGAGAGCAAAACCTTAAGCATATAAAAAGAATTTTTCTAATCCTCATTGAATTTAAATTTACAATCCTTTTTCTAAAGATTACTAAGAGACTTAGCAATAACAGAATAGTTAGAAATAAGTTTCGTGCTAATATCCAGTTAAGCCTAAAATTCTTTGGATTTGTTTCAAATTAATAATTTGCGGAAAATTAAGAACTGTTTTAGTTTTTAAAATGAGTGGATAAATAAAAACTTTTTCTATCACATGTCTCAGAATTTCAATCATTTTCTTTAAAAAATGAAATTTCTTAAAACTGATTTCTAAATCATAGTCCCACACAAAATAGAGAACTAGTTTTAGTCTTTAACTAGTTTCAGTCGAGTTAATTCCTTCCTTTACATTAGCAGATAATATTATTGCATCATCCATATAGGGTAAAACAATGTCATTATTGATTGAAGCTCGAAAAATAATATTGATCAATCTTTGGAAAACTGATTGTGAATTGTGCAAGCAAAAATGTATTTTCAAAAATTTATATTGTTCTTCATCAGTGACAAATGACATATTTTTTCTACTCTGTTCACTTACATTAACATGAAAAAAGATTTTTTTTAAAATCAATAGTAATAAATACTTGCAATTCTTGTAATCGATCTAAGACATTTTCAATCAATGGTAAAGGAAATTCTGTCTTTAGCTATAATTTTATTTAGCTTTCTATAATCTGCACATATTCGTGACGTTCCTACTTTTTTCCTAACAATAACAACAGGACAATCTCTTAACAATCTCTTAATCCCAATAAAATTGAATTGCACTGATTCAGTTCACAAATATTTAAATTTTCAAACATAATTTAAGAATTAATGTAGCTTGACTTCCAGTATCTATCAAAGTTTCAATAGTTAACTTACCAAAATGGACCACTTTGAAGAACAGATTTGCTTGTTGAACAATATTGAGATTTGTTTTATTATCATTGGGTTTGGTTTCTAAATTTAATTTTGAACATTCAGATGATTTCTGCCCAAAGCTTAGACATCTGAAACATTTTAAACCCCTATTCTTATATGTACAAAATTTAGATAAATGTCCTTTACCACCACAATCAAAAAAATTCGTATGCTGACCATAAATACTTTATCGGTTCACAAGATTATCAGAATTTTGTTTTATTTTATTAAAATTATATATACTTTTCATAAAATCATTTTTGATAACTTCATAAACCTAAAATTTTTCTGTTTAAATTTCGTAAGTCTTTGCAACCGTACTCAATAAATTTATTTTCATGTTTATCATCGATACCTATTGTAATACTAATGTGACATCTTGAATTCTCCCTCGATTACCCAACTCTTTCATTATAAAATAATATTCCTATATAGTCCCCGATTCTTTCATTTTAAGTTAACTTAATATTTCTTGCAATTGGGCTGAATTAGTAGGAACCTCAAATTCATCTATCAACATTTCTTTCAGTTTCTCCCATAAAGTAATATTCATTTCACTTTTAACATATAAAAAAGCAGTACCGCCAAGTGATATTTAGAGAAAATAAACTTTTGAAGGTCAGTCAAATTAAACAATTTGAAGCTTATTCAAGTTGCTCATATCAAACATAAATGTTTTCATGTAACTCGCCACTAAAAGCAGAAATAACCCTTTCAATATCAGAAACGTTTATACAGATTGAATTATTATTACTGTTATGGGTCAGCTCGGATGAATCTTGTTTTGTCTATAGTTCCATTTTGCTTTCCGATACAGATTGATGCGAATTATGGATATAATGATAGAGTTGTTAACATCATTTAGCAACACTAATATTCGCTCGATTATTTTAGTTTTTTGTCCCATGATATGCAGGATTCAGAATGTCACAGATAGTAATCATCTCATTTAATGAAAAAATATCATTAATAATTTTTAATTTAGATTTAAGACTGCAGTCAATAACTGTAAATTCAAAACTAGTGAAGTTTTGGATTCTTTCCTTACTCTTTTGTATCGCCATTTGTACGAAAAATAAAATTATGTAAAATTTTAATTTTTCTTTCTTCAGATTCTTCAGTGCATTACTTATGTCTTTAATTTTGTCAATCTTCACTTTTAAACTAACAAATAAGAATAAAGCTAACTCACCTCAAATTTTTATACAGCATATATTAATGCAATAATCGGCACACTATTAAATTAAATTAGATCGCAATTTGATTTAAGATATAGATCAATTTTTTTTTTCACATCATGAATCCGTGTTCCAATTCTGATGTTTCTATGGGATTCCTATGTTATCGTGTTTAAGATAGCGAAAAGCACAAAACGTTTAGACATTTACAATAATTCATTAAATCATTTAACATTAACATTTAAACATATATAATAAAACATTCGCACGAACACAAAACAATTAATACTACATCTTCTACAACGTCACCTTTCCCTTCATGCTGGATCGCTTCCGTCTGCCTCGCCAGGTTATATTCTTGTGTGACGGAGAGCTAGCCCCCTCTACGGTATCGCAAAAAGAGTTTATATATTTATATATATTTATATATTAAAGTTTTTGAAATTTACAAGATTGTTCTCTTTCTTCAAAATTTCGAAATCCTCAGAGACAACAGTGTTGATCTGTAAAAGTTCCCATTATAGAGAAAAGTATAAAACGCTGTTATCTTTAAATATATAATTACTCTTAAGCACCCAAATATGATTGTAACCTTGGAAACATAATATTACAATTAAATCATTGTTTCTGCGCCTCCCGCACTGAAATGGCTGAGATTGTGTAGCATCAAGAAATTGTAGACGAAATGTTCTTTGTGAAAGTCCAGCCTATATCCTTTTTTTCTACGTTTGCCTTTCCTTTGCAGTTTATTGATCTCCAGAACTAAGTAAACATATCATACTTTAAAAAAATGAACACTCGTTAAAAATGGGATGAATGTAATTTAAAAATGTCAATATTCACGAAATAGCTTTTGATGGAAAATCTTTAATACTTGTAATAAGAGCCTTTTTTATTAGTGTAGCATTGAAAATTGTATCAATTTATCATAAATGTAAAACATTTTGTTGTGCGCATATTTTAATCGTACCTTTTATAAGGATAGGTTTTACCCAGTTCATACTAATCTAAGAAAAAAAAAAGAGTAAATACTCACATTCATTCCACAAATGAAAACAGTTCAGGATATAGTAAAAGATTATTCAAGTAAAATATGAAAGCAATTTAAAAAAAATAATAATAAAAACTTATTCCTAAAGTATTAAATTTCTTCTGAATGCAACAACATATTTGCTTCAATATAACAAATAGAAAAGAGGAAATAAAAGGTACTCTAGTTATGACTGTGGATACATAATACACATATTTAAAGATAAGTTATCTTAGATGAAATAAATGTAAATTCTTAAAATATTGTTATGCCATTTTATTAACATCGTAATATATAACGAAGAATTTTTGAAGTACAGATAAAGCCCTTTCATAAACTTTACGTTCTAGTCAAGATTTGAACAAAAAATATTTAAAAATATTTATAGGATGACTTGTGCATCTAAAACTAATTTAGCATTTAAACAGCAACTTATACATGCAGTTACAATCAAACTAGATACACTCAAAAACCCATACCTCCGGTTACTTAAAACAGATCTGAATGATTATTTACTTAAATGTTATGTGGAACTTGGGGACACAGCTCAGCGGAAAAAACTAATGGTAGAAAGTTAGCCGATAAATGATGCTGAGTGGCAAAACCCTTATAGAAATCAGCAAAAACCATGATAAGGGTAAACATCTGATAGTTATCTGCAGAAAAAAAAATAAAATTGAAGCTACTTTCTTGTTTATCGGCTTTGGTTGCTTTACAGCTGTTTTTCGATCTCATGCTCAGAAGACATGAACGTCAAACACAAGTAAATATAGGTAAAAGTGGCATTATTTTTTTTTTTTTTTTGTTTTGGTACTTGGTATTATCAATTCTGTGACAGAAGCACCGCCAACGCAACTTTTCAGATCTTAATTTATATTTCTGAATAAAACCCTTAGACCCATCACCTACATAACACATATTCATAATTTTATTTAGATGCATTTACTATAACCAAATATGCGGGTTTCTGAGTACTGTTACTTAACTCGATTGAATATATATATATATATATATAAAGGTACCGTAAATGTAATCATGAGTGTGGATTCAGAATGTTTATTTATTTAATTAAAAATTCTTCTTTCTATGTAACTAATTTATAGCAGCACAATTTTTGTCATTGAAATGAATGAAAACTCAATTTTCTAGGATTTTAATTTCAAATCCTTGAAATTTCAATAAAAACACTATTTACCTTTTAGTGAATTTAAATACATCATTTATGACAAATATTTCAATTGCTTAACTTGTAAATAAATTTAAGTAAATTAACGCAAGTTCTTTCTGAAGCTGAAACGAATTCAAAGCAGCTTTATATTCGGTAACAAACTACGAAAGATAAACCATTCGTTATTTAAGCAACATTCGCTTATTTTATTGATTCTAAATTTCCTCGCCTACAGAAACGAAAGTCAAACAAATACTTCGTTACAAGTTACTCTTGATATTAAACAACTTCTTTTCTGGTAAATATTAAAGTATCTTTGTTTAGAAACATATAGTCACAAATGTACCAGAAAGAAAAGGAAAAGAAACATCCTCCACCTCATTTTTGTTTACTTAGAGTAAACTCAGTAGCAATGTTTGGAAGATAATGCCTAGAGCTGTTAAAACTTAAGATTTCCATTCATTCGACATTAACAAAGAAACAGAAAATCTAACACTCGCTGAAAGTTGCCATAAATGGGGTGGAAAAAGAAAAGTAACAATTGTAGACAAATGGACAGTGTTTTACAGTTCCTTTAATAAGAGGGTGTCAAAATATTTCAAATAATTTCTTTTGGTAAAAAATTACTCCTAGTTTGGTAATTACAGACGGATAGAAAACCTAAAATGAATCTGTGTCCAAGTGTTAGACATCCAAAAAATATAGCGTTTATCACTCAGTGGTCAATTAGATATCAAATTCGAATTGGAAAGCGTACTCGGAAATTAAATTAGATGAAAGTAAAATGTGGAAGAAACCTGTTTAATTTTATTTGTTTATTTCAATTTTTTCTATCCTGTCATTTTATATGTGTTTTACTTTTGCGGCCATCTTTTCAAAACAAATAAGACAGACATATTTATACTTTTATTTTTTCTGATATTTTTGAGGGTAGTTCAAAAAATACTAGTATTTGAAGATAAATAGCATTGCTGAAGCAATTTGATATTACCATTGTCTTCCATCATCTTTAAAATAGAGTCAAATGGAATTCCATAATGATTCATTATTTTGCTTAGATTTGGCAGAAATTTGCTGCCAAATCTGAATTGCAGTGCGTTGTCTTCATCATTTTGCATCGAGTTATCACAGTGGATGAGACGCAGATTCAGCATTACACACCAGAAATCGGAAATAATATAAGCAGTGACTTGAATCCTGTGAATGTACTCCAAAGATAGCGAAGACCTCCTGCTTAGCAGAGAAAACTATGGGAACAATTTTTTGTGATGCAAGGAGCTTCATACTAATGTATGTTTCAGAAAAAAGAAAAAACATGATCACTGGTCTATATAATGATTTATCCACTTCCCTATCCTAACAAGGGCTATTTTTGAACAGCCCTCCTAAAATATTTTCTCGTGTGGTTAAAATGACAAAATATTTTGTTTCAAGCCATACTCGTAAAATATTTATATTGTGATGTCAGTTTTAAGAATGTTAAAGGTATAATTTTGAATAAAATAAATTTAAAAGAAATCGTGTAGCTTCGAAGATTGTACATTACTACAAAGTTTTCTGTGTGTAGTACGCTAACAATTGAAACATTAATCATATTTCTAACTTTATAATTTAATTAAAAATGTATCATATATTTTATGCATACCAATTATTTATTAGTTCATGACGTAGTTACAATAAAATCTATCAAAATAAAGTTAAAGTTTTTTGGCCTTAAGAGATAATTTCTAACAACCACTAAGATATTTAAAAACATTAATAACGAAGCTTTTGTACAAAAATGACTTCAAATATTTTATTAAAAAATATTGGCTTATATATTTAGAATTGATGCTATAAAATGAAAAAATCGAAGTTTCATTTATTATATGACATTCTACAATACAATGAAGTTAAACGTATCATAAAGTATTCACGATTTTAATCTGCAAGATGTATATAAAGATCATTCATGATTTTCATTAAGTCATATTAGAAAAGAAGTTAATATTTTCATGTACTACGTCTGACATTAAATAAATCCTTAGTGAAAAAATATGGATTGATATTTTCTTGGAATCATATTTTGCAATGAAGAATGGATGTGAAATGACGTTGAAAAAATTTCATGTAAGGAATGTACATCTAATAGAATAGGTGTAATATTTTGATAAATGTTATTTAATTTGAATATAATATGAAGCATTTTTCATAAATAATATACATACTACATTGAACGAAAAATAGTTTTAAAAAAAAGATGACACAAATTCATAAACACATTTGTAAAGAGTTTTTGAAATGGTATATTATTCAAAATAAGCAATAAATAACGCTTGTTATTTATTTTTGAGGGTGTGTGTGAAGGTAATAAATGAATCTACAATCAAAATCCATATTAATCTATGTCAAATTTAATAAACTTTTGCTATTTACGGTAAATAAGCAAAAAAAAAAAAAACATGTACTATAGATAAATGTGTCACATAAGCAATAAAAATATTAGATATTATTACTGAAGAACTTAAACTTTAATTTTGCTATATAATTCTAAAATGTTACAGTTCATGGCTCACATTAAAAAGAACATATAAATTAAGAACTATTTCTAAAATAGATTCAAAACTAATATCTAACTAAAAAACTAGTTCTGTAATGCTATGTGTCTTACGGTATAAAATGATATTTAATTGTTAACAAACTCAATACAGAATTTTTTTCCAAAATGAAAAAAAAAATTATAACTATAAAAAATATTTTTTAAAAATTATGCTAAAATTTAAACTCCCAACATAACAAATATGTGTTATCGTGTGTTACTATTTAATTCTGAAAAGAATATTTTTTCTGATATGTATTTACAAGCATCATTATATTGATCTTTAATTATTTTTTCCAAAGCTACCATAACAAAAATATATGTTAATTATTCTATAATATAGATAAGGATCATTTATAAATTTGCACCATTAGCCTCTGAAAAGTATACTATTAAGGTGAATGCTTATTTTCTTCAAAATCATTTTGAGAATACTTCTTAATTCATAAGGAAATGTAAAGTTAGAGTACTTATTAGATCGTTCATAAAGTATATATTCTAATTTAAAGTGTTGATATAAAGTTCCTGACTATTATACGACCACTTTAATTGCAAACCAAAATTATGATGGCTGAATAAAGTGATTATAAATTAAAAATATAAAGTTAGTAATACTATCATTTCCCACAAAGTGGTTTTTAATTATGTTCTTACTTTAGGTTTTTACTTTCAAATTAAAAACATTTCATATGTTTTTAAAAATAATACAGCCAACGAACTTAATTAGGACACTACTATTTTCTTCATGATCCTTTAGTATTTTCTTACAAGTTTTATTTCTTTTAAACAAAAATGGCAGTGAAAAAAATAATAAATTTATTATTTTCATGAGCCGCGCTTTATTTATATTTGAAATGTGTCATATGTAATTTAAAAAAATCAACTAAGTTCACATTAAACTACCTCAATTTCTTTCTTATGCTCTGTCAATCTGGTGAGATATTGGTGGGATCATATAAGTGACCAGTATAATGAAAAAGTGCAAAACGATCATAACATAAAATATGATAATCATATGAAACATGAAAAGTTATAATGCATGTTTTACAATCACTGATGATGATAACAGTCATCAATGAAATATAACCTTCAGCTATAGGATTCTGAAAGCACTTGATTTATATATAAGTATATATGATTTATATATGAATATATATGTATACATAAATACACATAATTGAAAAGCATTGAAGTACTAAACAGAATCAACACATCTTTACAATTCTCCGATTCCTTAACCACCCCAGAAATGGCAAACTGACTAGATAAAAATAATAATGACCATCTTTAGAAGCCATGCTAATAATGGTAACATCGAGGTTATTTAACAAACGTGACTAGATGCAATTCTATCTCTTCTTTGCTTCTTTTTCAAATTTGTAGAGTTACACTTTTGGTTAACTTTGAAATTAACACTAAAACAATTAAGTGACTATATATTAGCCATATTTATCCATATATCTAATTCAAACTATCTATCCTTCTATTTTATTTAAGAATATGGCCGAAGTCAATTTTATAAAATTATTGATCTACATTTCATAAAAATATTAAAAATGTCTTTCAATATCTTCTGTGAGTAATTAATTTAACAATTAGCAAATTCTTTAATTGTCATGCAATTTAAATAACATCAAACATACGATGAAAGGATATTTTCTCAGCTTGATTTACTTTTTATATTTTCTCAATATTTTTAATATTCATTTCAACTATTTTCTCCATTTCTTAAGTAATATTTTAGATTAAAAGTATATGAGAGAAACACCTGTGGCGTAATTGAGTTTATATATACTTTAATATTTTATTATTTTACAAAGCAACTTTTTAAACCGAATTTCGTCAAAATAAAACTTTACATGCACCAAATATTTATATTAAATTTGTAATATTACTTTAGAATTTAACATATATTTCCGGAAGAATTTTAATACTTCAAAAGAAATAGATACAACAGATATCCAAAAATTACAGTTTTATCCCATTACTCATACTACATATTAGCATGTTTAAGTACAAGTTTTAACATTAAATTTGAGTAAACTTCATTTTTAAAGCTATAAAAAGTAAATCATAGTTTAAAATTAATAATTTAAAGAAGAAAATTAAAAATAATAATTAAATTAATTTAGTATTAAAATATAAAAAAGAATACAAATATAAAACAAAGATAGATATAATGAAGTAATTATATTTAGTTAAACGGATACAAATATTTTATACAAGGATTGAGAGTTAAAATCATGAACGTTAATACATAACATTAAAAGAAAAATATCCGATAGAATTTACTTTTTCTGTTAATATAATCAAGTTTTCTATTTAAAAAAGTTGTTCAACTTTATTACATGTTTTTTAGCAACAAAATATTTTATCATGTGTAATTACTGGTATGAATTTATATATAAATAAAACACACTCATTATATCTTACAGATTACTAAAAGTAAAATTATTTATTTACTCGCATAATTGCAAATCTCCAAACATATCTTAAAATACCAATCTAAGGTAATAAGAACTCTTTTTTTTTCAATAATTTAAAGAGTACAATTTTCTTTTCTTTTTAATTATTGATAGCTAATTAGCAAATACTTTAATACACAAGAACTTCTAACTACTTTATGAAACAAATCTTTCAAACAACTCTTTTAGTATAAGTATCCCAAAAGGGTACTAATTCAAGATTAATAGTTTTAATAGTTAGAATAGCAACTATGTGTGCTGGTGCATAACACAATGCTGAAAAACAAACTCTTCCATGAAAGGAAAAATAAACTAAACTTTTATTTGTTTTATATTCTTTTAGTAAGCTGCTGTTCTATCAGCTGAAGCATTCACTCATTTGCATTGGCATTTTGCATTCTTTCAAGAACACAAATTTGAAGCGAAGGTATTGCCTTTTGCGAAAAAACGTAGAAACTTTTCACAATCTAGTTAGGAATTTCAGAAAAAAAACTCTCATGAGGTTTTATGGAAGAATATTAAAGCTTCAGGTTTTAGGAGTAAAAAAATACATTGTTCGGGATAAAGAAGTGGTTTTGTGGGTTTTTTGAATATATATTTCACATAACTGACTCCACAGAAAAAAGACGTTTAATGGAATAAAAGGAGCTTTGAGTAAATAAAGTTATCAAACAAAAAATCACCCCAAGCGTTGATAAATATTTTCTCATTTTAAGAGTTTATAAAAAATTAAATACCTGTTAAATCATTAAATCCATTGATAATATTTAATTCATATTAGGATTAATTTTTGAAAAGTAGATTTTATCTTAGTATCTGTACATAAATATTATACACGTATAATATATTAGTAATATCAATTCTTCAATATAAACCAACAAACAGTATGTATGAGCAAACAGTTGCTTTAGCCTCAAATGTTGAATATATACCACTCTACTTTCCTTCTTACAGGCATAAAACAATATTCTTGAAATACCCATTAGCATTTATGGCCGATAACATACATACGAAAGAATATAAAGGTTAAAAATTAAAATGAGTACACATTAATATTTCATTTTCAATCTATTAATATAGGGCTATAGATTTGTGTTATTAAGTGTAAAAAATTGAGTATGTGTCTAATATAATTCCGTAAAAAGTTAATAAAGAAACTAAATTATTTTTTATTGCACATGCATTCAGAATACCTTTAAACAGTGTACACTGATTTTAAAGAGTGTGTGTAGTTTGACTGAATATTTTTACCTAGGTGTTCTTTATCCCTATCATATTTTGGAACTGATCTTTCCTACTGAGACCCTAATTTTTCAGTCAAATTTTATAGAATGATTCAGATTGTGTATACAGTTGCATTTTGCAAGTGTAAAACAATCATAACAATTTTAGCTAAATGTTTTGCGAAATCGCTGTCTATTGAAACATAAAATAAATCTAGAAATTTTATTTCTGGGAACTTAGCTTTAGCTTATTCTTCAGTATATCTACGTATTTCTTTTTATTCAGATTCCAAAATAAAAAAATGATTTTCCCACTATATTTATATAGCCATACCATTCTCTTATAAGAATCAAGCCCCCACTATATTTGAAGAAGTTGTGTTAGTTGTGAAGGTGCGCTAAGCTTGCCATCATCCATTACTTATTAAAACTTTGTATTAGCTCTAGTCTTAGAATATTAGGCTATTTTAGAAATACTTCGAAATACAGCTACGATAAAAGCTTAGGCAGTATAATCTTCCACTTAAACTGGGAAACTGTTGCTCAAATAACGTAATTTGTTTATTTCTGTAAAAATACAGCTTTTAAAAAACAACATAAGCAAACACTATTGAAGTCAGCAAATAATAAAATGCTTTCATGACGCTAATACTAAATTTATACTTCTTCGGAATGAATATTATTCCGTGTTCGCTGTTTTATTGAATATATATTTAAGTTTTGCTAGTTTAAACAAAATCATAAAGTGCATCATTTTAACTTCCGAAAAAGTCAAAAATAATAAACTTAATCTAGAACAACGTTTAAAAATAAAGTTTTTAATCCAAAAGATTAAGAGCCAGACTGATGTTGCAAAAGAAATTAAATGTTCAAGTGGTGCAGTTTATCATATCAAATGTCTTGAAATTTCTAGATAGCATTTAAATCCCAAAGGAATATTGAAGGGGGAAAAATTATCACAAGCGGAGAAAATCGATTATTAAAGCAATATCCTTTGAGATATTACAAATAAACACAGTCTTAGCTGGCTGATGAAATATCGGTGATTACAAGAAAACAAATCACACCAACAGCCACTTGAAAAAAACAACTTCTGAAAAATAAAGCAAAGGATTCAAATCCAGGAAAACGCCAAGGTTCTCAAAAGCATAATGCTATTTTTTTGAAAAAAGTAATGCGAAAAGTTTTGCTTAGGCTGTTTAACATCAACAGAGACTGGTACAAAAGAGATAGGTGGAATAACTAATGTTATGATGCATCTAAATTTAAGGTAAGTGTTAATTAAAATAGACTCCTTGAGAAAATATCACAAGTGAGTTAATAGGCTTAAAAATATTTTAAAATATCTTTACAAAATTAATTAATGTTATTTTAATGTTTCATTGCTTATAATGTCACGTGTGGTAGATGTAAGGAGAGAGGTAAATGAAGAATACCACTAAGAATGAGTACTACATTCTGTAAAGTTGACTGTAAACCCATAAAACACAATTTTTGTTCAAAATATCAATTGTTTCTATTTTTGACAACCTAATCAAATATAATATTTTGTTTTTAATAATTTGTTTGAATTGTTTTTCTATTTTATTTAGAAGCAGAATTTCAGCAATTTTAATATAATATTTGATTGTGAATTTCTCTGCCCAGAAAGATTCTAAAAGCTATATTTTCTATTGCTATAAAACACAAAATCTCAAAATATTACAGATATTATATATATATATATATATATATATATATATACTGCTGTTTGTAGAAAATGCAACACCATGAAAGAATCATCAGAATCAAATGAAATTTAATGCAGAAACGACTTGTACTGATACAAATAAATGATGAAATTTTCAAAACAAAAGAAACAAATTAAGCGTCCGAAATCAGTATTTGGTGCAGCCACCATGCGCTGCAATAAGTGCTGCTATACGACGTGGCATGGAGTCAAACAGATGTTGAATATCTGCTTGAGGAAGAGAATTCCATATCGCTTGTATGCGCAACCAAAGTTCGTCTTTGGAAACTGCAGGACGCGGATCACGAGCGAGACGCCGACCAACCATATCCCACACGTGCTCAATAGGCGACATATCCGGTGAATAAGCAGGCCAAGGAAGAAGTTGCATGCGTTGTGCTGAACAGAAGTCTCGAACAGTCCGCGCAACATGTGGGCGTGCATTATCCTGCTGAAAGATAGCTCCAGGGATGCCTTGAAGGAAAGGAACGACTTCGGGCTGTAGCACTTCACGGACGTACCTGTTGCTATTGAGATTACCCTCAATTCGTATCAAATTGGATCGTCCATGATACGAAATCGCACCCCAGACCATAACTCCGGGTGTTCGACCACTATGTCGTTCAATAATACACTCAGGAAGGCAGCGTTGACCGGCATAACGTCTAACACGAACACGGCCATCATGGGTCCACAAATTGAAGCGTGATTCATCTGAAAAGACAACTTGGTGCCAATCAGCTCGCCTGTCTCTGTGCTCAAGAGCCCACTGCCGACGCAGCCGTCGATGATTCGCCGTGAGGGGAATCCTGTATAAAGGCACCCTTGCACGCAATCCACGGCGCAGCAGACGACGACGAATTGACGAAGCCGACAATTGTACACCTGTAGCAGTAGACCAACGTGCTGCCAGCTGCCTGGAGGAAGCTGTGCGATCATTCACCGCCATGCGGAGCAGGTGTCGATCATCGCGCTCTGACGTCACCTTCTGTCGTCCAGTGCCTGTTTTTCGAGTTGTTCGGTGCTCATCGGTCCACTGCTTCCAAACTCGCATCACTGTGGAACTGTTCTGCTGCATACGAGCTGCTATTGCGCGATAGGAAAATCCTCCTTCTCGAAGGCCGATTATCCTCCCTCGTTCAAACTCCGTAAGTTGCTTGAATTTCTTATTCTTCCGTCGTGGAGGCATACTCAGGTCTCACTAAACGTTTGCCACTAACAAATAATCATAGACTTTTTTCAACGTCCCGCTACAGCACTTTATTTATACGCTTTCAGCATCAATTCAGAGGGCGCTGCGCGCGCCGCGCACGCGCGATGGCTCTGAAACTTTATTAATTTGCATAATATCCTATAATTGACATTTGCTGCGAATTTCATTTGATTCTGATGATTCCTTCATGGTGTTGCATTTTCTACAAACAGCAGTTTATTTATGGATGACTATGCCCGTCCTCACCGGACAAATATTGTAAACGAATGCTTTTAATCTGAGTATATCATCCGCATGGAATGACCATCATTCTCGCCTGACTTGAATCCAATAGAGCAGTCTTGGCCGATGTGTGGCAGCCGGTCAACCACCTAATAGTTACATGTGTACCGGAACTTCGAAGAGCATTGCTTGCTA
>BMAW01101373.1:0-11553 GCA_019974015.1 Nephila pilipes | reverse complement strand
TGGTATGCTGGTTCAGTTACCGTAATTATGCTGGAACAATCACTTCTCTGCGTCGAGGCGCACGACAGAGAACTCCAACAACCACCAAAGACGTAGACCCGCTGAAACTCTGACTCATCTCGGTGTCACATAGTGAGGTTCACTCCCCAACAGTGGCTGAAAGCTAAAACCGCTTTCCACAGGCTCAACACCTGATGACTACTTTGGGAATGGACTGGATTGGTGAGCATGCTTCCAGTCTCTGTAACACCAAACAGGTGCCACCAGACACTGATCCACTTTCCCCAATCTTACTGAGCTTTATGAGGTGCTGATGGGGTTTCTTCTGAAGCGTTGTAATTTTGAGTAATCGTGCTTGTGCTATGGTGGGAGTGACCAATAAAGGTTCCCAGTTTTCATGTCTGTCTGGGGCACAAAGCATTGAGAAAAAGGAAGAAGGTCAAAACATATAATAAAAATTATTGGATTATTATGTTTTAAAGGGCTGCATTTAGCTTCAGAGCATCAAGCCGAAAATTCAAAATTAGAACTGAAATGTTGTATGATAAAATAAAGATGGAATTTGAGTCTAATTTTGTTTCGTAAATATCACATATAACAATTTGATAACTTGGAACATAAATAAATAACTTTTTAGTCGTAATGGTTTGAATTACACTTAGAAAATATCAAGTATCATATTATGCATTTTATGATTTTCGATAACCATTATATGATTTTCAGATCTCGTTATATTAATAGTTGGACAAAATATTTTTAAAATCATTGTGTCAGTAACTTCTTAAAAATCTTTGTTTAAAGAGGAAGAATCGTTTCGTAAAGACTTATTTAATCGAAAATTACAAAGCTTTATTTTCATAATATCTAAATATACTTGAGGCGCTAGTACAAAAAGAGGTTTATAGGCAAAACAAAATTTGCCTTTCAGTTGTGAAAACCTCTCACTGCAGAAATTGAAGAACTTTCAAATTATTTCTATTTAGAAATTCTCAATAAATAATTTTATTAAAAAGATGTTTTGTCTCAAATTTCAACCGAGTTGCTCATCATTCTCTTGGTTGCACTAGCATGGCTCAATAGTCAGGCTCTTTCATTACCTAAGAGGTCAGGAGGTCTTAAACCCTCACTTCCATTTTACTTCATATTTTGTAATTTGCTGCAATTTTGTTATTTTATTTATAGGTCAATTTCACTCATTTTATTATAGATCTTTTATGCAGATAGTGCCGCCTATGTGATATAATACTTTTCCGAGGTTTCATGCAGTAAGTCTGATCAAAATTTTCTGTGAATCAGAATCTCGTTTGGTTTCTATATGTTACTGAGTAATCAAGCAGTCTCGTGCTTATTACAGAGCTTATTATTCAAAACGATGTTCATAAAGAAAAATAAAACTCAACTACATTAACTAATTCTAACGAAACCATTTGTCGAAATTAAGTTTTGCATTTTAACAAATAAAATACATACAACAATTCAAATATTATAATAACTAAAGGGCAAAATTATCTTTAAAATTGCATAATAATTTATTACAAAATAAACAACGGAACAGAACAAACATATTGAAATAGTAATTCGATAATTATTCGTAATTGATTCATGTTTTGAAACTTAGAATTTTATCAATATTATAAAAATTCATAAACTAACAAAAATAAAAATATTTCCGGAGGTGATTCAAAATATTTGGTCTTCATGGAAATTTTATAATTGGTTCAGTTGATTTAAATTGTGGTTGCATCTGTGGGGAGTGAACAAGAATGTGAAGATTTCAGAGTCAGCTTTAATTTATTTGGGAGTTAAATTAGACTTTCAGAACCTTTTGTGAGGACTATAATAAGACTGCGGGTGACTATGCGCTGAGAAGGGATAGCTGTGCCGAAAAAGTGGTATTTAGTGTCCAGGGACGTGGAAAAATTGCTTACTTTAAAGCGGTGCCGAGCTTAATCGTGGTGGCAACTGGCACTGGTAAGAACTAGAATGTTGAAGCATCAGTGAGGGAGAATGCTTTGGGGCCAGAATTCATAGGCAGAAGGCGAACTAAACGTATGGGCCTGGATGTCTGCCAGTGATTTTCTATAGACTTTATTTTGTATCATGTTTCTTTGAAGCAAAGCCGCTGCTTCAGCCAGTAAAAGGAGCGGAGGTGCAAAGTTGTGAACCAACTGGAAGCAATGGGGTTTCAGGACTGAAATAATCAACACTTTGGCGATTAATCAGTGTTTAACTACGTGGGTGCTGCAAACAGAAGATTTGGCCCAGAATCTTGACTCTCAGTGAGGTTCAACATCTCGTGTGATTTTCAAGATTATGGGTACCAGAACTTGAAAACTGTGTTTTTACCAGTGGGAGATGGTAATCAGAGAACGCGGGTTTAGAGCATTTTATTCTATTTATCAGAGATCTGCTCACTAACATCCAATCAATATCTGGACAACCCAGAGACAACATCATGCCAGTATTATTAGCTAGAGTACTAACCTTTGCTTGAAACGTGTCAAAATTTTAAGTCGATCGGACCAGAAACAGCTGAGTTATCGAGGTTGGAGTAAAGTCGTTTTGTAATTTGTTTAAAAAATGGAAAGAACCGAGTTTTGTGTTCTGATAAAACATTGTTTTTTAATGGGTAAAAACACCGTGCAAGCGAAACAATGGATTGAAAAATGTTACCCGGACTCTTGTCCATCAAAAGCAACGATTTGTCGGTGGTTTGCCGAGTTTAAACGTGGTCGTACCGACACAAATGACGCGGAACGCTCGGGTAGACCTGTGGAAGCCGTTACACCGGAAAATGTGAGTGAAGTGACAAAAATTATAATGAAAGATCGTAAAGTGAAGCTCCGTGAGATTGCTGAGATGACACAGATATCATATGGAAGTGTATTTACTGAAAAAGGTTTTTTGAAGTGAAGTGAAAAAGGTTTTTTCCAAGTGGGTGCCGCGATTGCTTTCGATGGAACAAAAACAGCAACGAGTCGATGATTCAGAAAGCTGTTTATCGCTATTTACTCGCAACAAAAAAGATTTCTTGTGAAAAAGAAAAAAAAAATTTTTGGAGGGAAAAAAAAAAAAAAAATTTTGGAAAAGCGTTGGAACGATTGTATCACCCTAAAAGGTGATTAACAAAAGGTGTTATGTTGATGAATAAAAAAAAATTTTGCAAAAAAAATGTTGTTTTCAATGTTAGTCTCGGGAGTTATTGATTGATGTGTTAAAGATGACTATCTTCGAGTAAGATTCTGGCACTCTTCAAAGGGCACCGCTGCTTGGCTTAAGAACAATACAATCTATTTCTTATTGCTATAAAATCAGTCCGATTTAAACCTTGTGAATAATATGTGGGGTTAAAGGAAGAAACACTTTCAGGATTTAATTCCAAAGGATAAATATGAAAATTGGAAAGCGAGATATATATGTTTGGGTGACTATTACCAAACATAACAGCAGAAAATTAATGCATAGTATGCTAGAACGTGTATAAGATGTTATTAAGACCAAAGGAAATGCCATTAAATATTAACTATTTACAGCGTTTTTCGTTTAAATGAATTGTTCTAGACTCTAAAAAAAAAAAAAAAAAAAAAAGAAAAAAGAAAAAAAGAAAAACGACGCACCAAGAAGCAGTTGCCCGATTGTAATGAAATTTTCGTATGCAAAGATATTTGGACCGAATATGCAAATGATTAAAATTTGGTGTCCAATGAATGAATAGTGGGAACTACAGCACCTCAGAATTTAGCAGGTGTATATAAGAAGCGATTCTTAATCTTATGGTCAAATTTTCTATTGCATTGCGATTTAGGATACCTTTACAACTGAAAAAAATGCCTCGCCGCAGGATTGGAGCTCTTTACGAGCAACTGACAGAAATTGAAAGAGGTCGTATCGTTAGATTGAAAGATGCAGGCAAATCGGAGAATCGTTCGTCATATAGGTCGAAGCGATGCGGCGATTAGAAGATGCTGGAAAGAATGGGTGGACAATGGCAGATTTCAGCATCATGAGGGTAGCGGTTGACCTAGGGCCTCAGCAGATCGGGAGGGTAGATGGATTGTCAGATCAACTGTCACAGCGTCTGTTTAGCGACGAATTCCGCTTCCAACTTGTCCTGACGATCATCGAAAACGTATTCTGGAGACGCCCAGGGCAGCGTGCCGATCCTGCTTTCCCTTTTGCACATCACACAGGCCCTCAACCAGGAGTTATGGTCTGGGGTGTCGTTTCCCTTGATAGCCGGACCCCTTTGGCCGTCGTTAGAGGCATACTTACAGCACAGCGGTACGTCGACGACATTCTGAGACCTATTTTGCTACCATTCCTTTTGCAGTACCTTGGCCTTATTTTGCAGCAAGACAATGCCACACTACATACGGTCCGTGTTGCTGTGAACTGTCTTACAGTTTGTCAAACACTTCCTTGGTCAGCTGAAACTCTCTCCAATTGAGCATGTCTGGGATAAGATGGGAAGGCGACTGCATCTACCAGGGAATGTAGACGAATTTATCCCGACAATTAGAGCAAATTTGGCAAGAAATACTACAGGAGACCATCAGGGAGCTTTATCAGTCTATGCCACCTCACGTGGCAGCTTGTATCCAGGCTAGAGGTGGGTCAACACCTAATTGAGCTCATTACTTTGCAACTCTGAAATAAATCATTCAATTTTTCTGAAATTTTAATCATTTTCTATTCTGTACATAATTTTCCTAACCGCTAATTTTTGTCTCCATCGGACAATTTCTTCTTGGTGCTCTTTTTTTTTTGTTATAGAGTGTATTTTCTGCGTGTTGTTCTAATTTTTTTGAGACACCATGTCAATTATTCAAATTTTCAGAAAATTTAGAAAAAATTAGCTGTAAAAAAAACCTGCAATATAATACTAACTTTTTTATATTTTGTTCAAATCTACGAATTATTAAGAATATATTACACTTTAAACTTCTCAAGAATTCACTCCATCGGATTAACGTTATGTTCATGAAATCAAAATGGCCGGAAACAGGAGCTTTAGGGGGTTCCGCTTCAACCAGCCATTTTGATTTCGTGTACGTAATCCTATAGAATTTCGATTACCTATCATATATTTACTATTTCATGTATTTGAATGGAATAAAGTGCATCCGAAAAAGCAAAAACTAATGAATGCTTCTGAGGAATTAAATTTTTTCTCAAAATTTTTACCCCTGTTTTTATGATTCGTTTGTGAGTTTACCGATCTTTAAAAATATTTTAAAAATCGGAGACAAGATTTAATTCCGCAGAAGCATTCATTAGTTTTTGCACTTTCAGATGCATTTTATTCCATTCAAATACATGAAATAGTAAAGATAAGATAGGTAATCGAAATTCCATAAGATTAACATTATGTCCTCGAAATCAAAATGGTGCGGTAGACGGTAGCTTTAATTCACTCACAAGCAGCACATATGACTTCAAAACAAAGGAAATAAACAGACAGAGTTTAATTACATGAAAAATCGTTGATTTTGATGCCATAGCTTAGAAACGCTGCACTCAGAATAACACGATGGCTGTTAGAGACAAACAACGTAATTTTGAACCTCGGTTAAGTGCGGAGGACACCTGAGCTGCCACTTCCCTCTCCAAACTTCTACGCCAAACCAACGAGAGGACTTAGGACCTCGACTACATTTAACGTCCATCGGCCCCACTACACTGTGAGGTTTAAGTGGCAACAGGACTCGAACTTATGATTCGACGAAAACAACGTCGGCTGTACCATGACCACTAGGTTACTCCGGTCGCGAACTCGTCTAACCCTTGGCTTTCTCTGAAGCGTAATTTGTTTTGGCAAGTCACTGGACTGCGCCTCTGCTGCTTAGTAAGTTTACAATTATGACAAGTGCGGCTATTATATTGGAATTATATTTTACTTTGTCAAACGGAAAACATTTTTCATCATTTCATTAGAAAGGTTGAATTTTATTAGAAAACAGACGCCTTCGGACAGTAGATATCAGCAATCTTAAAAATAATGGTTATCGCACAAAATTAAAACCAATATTCCAAATATTTTTTTTAAGATTTACTTTCCTTTTTGCGATACTATTTCATATCAAACAATAATTTGTTCTAATTAAATGATTATTTATTGAATTTGTATAATTAAACATTTAAAAATCACTATATTTGTACTTTTACTGTTATCTTAAAATCTGTTGAGTAATAGAGTTTTGGTTTTAAAACAATGATTCATGATTTTACCAATTACTATTGCAACTCAATGAAATGAACTAGTTTTCTTGTCACAACTATAATTGACTTTTTCGCTCATTGAGAATGAAATTAACTGATTAATTTTGAATAAGAAATACTTAAAATTATTCAACCTCAGACGCGTCTTTAAAATAAAATGACACTCTGAATTTCATAAACTATCGAGATTCCAAATAAAGTTCTTTAAATTAGTTATTTTGAATGTCTCCAGCTATTTTGGGATATAAACATAGATAGTGAATAGGAAAAATTAATTTTGTTTATTTTACATACCATCACATCTGAATAGAACCAATCAAAAGTTTAGTAAAATTGCTCAATACAATCAAATTCAGCATCAATTTATACCGATAGAAACCACCCTATGCTTGAACGAGGTTACTATTTGGATTCTGACTTGCAATGATGGGAAGACATATACTAGCAAAAGATTTAAAAGAGAGAGCATTTCTGTTTTTCAGTCAAAATGTTTCTTTCATTCCATATTCTTTCCTGTATTTTGTTATTGTCTATTAAATGACATTCCAACATGCTACTTTTACAACTGAATTAGGAAGTGATGAGTAAGTGAATGTGAAGGTACGGAGAAGAACAGATATGGATAGTACTTGCACCAAACAAGATTTAACTGTGGTCTATGGAAAACTGAAAGACAAAAATTGGTATGAGCAAGAGGAGGCTGGCAAAATAGAAAGGTCGCTAGGTAACTCGTGGCGTTTCTACCTATTTACCAAGAATAAACCCAGTGTAGAAGCAAAAATCACTGGGGCTGGGGTCCATGCCTTGTGCCTGCACTGAAAAGGCAACCGAGGTCCGATATAATTTCAGGGCAGGGTGCTACTTTATACCCGACGCTGGATACCCATTTAGCGCCCTACAAAATGCATGAGCTTCAGTGGGACGGTTCCGGCATACCCGGTCACTCACACGGGATCTCAAGCACTGGATGGGACTCAGAGAAGAGGTTCTTGAGCTGTCATCCTAACGTCAAACACATAGCACCACATGGTAACTCAATGATTCAAACGACGGGACCAGCCCGCTGGTTTATCGAACGGATTACCTAGGAAAATCACTGATAAGTATTTTGGAGAAAACTATGCTATTGTCAAATTTAATCACAATAGAAGTTTTTCCTGGGCAACAAAGTGCACATACGAACTAGCATAACGACAAAGCAATGTATTTTTGAATGGTAGTCTACATATTCTTGAAGTAGAAGATAAATTGCAGCAGAAAGGAGTGGGAGTGAAGAAGTTTTACAAGAGCCAGATATGCATACAAACAAGATTAAACTGTATTCAGACATGAACGAAAAGATAAGCGGTTGACATGAGGTCGAAAATAGAGATCACGCTATCCTGTGAAAATGGTCAACCTAGAGTTTAATAAAGACAGCAAACCCATGGGACAGAGAAAGATACATAAGCCAGCCTGAGCACCATGTCTGGTAAGGACTATGTCATGAGTAAAACACCGCATTTACTGTGGATTGAACTGTGAAGGAAGAACCTGTCTCTTATAGCAGTAATATATGCAAATAAAAACTGAAAAGGTGATCTAGTAAACATGTACGATAAATAGAGTTATATGATTAGAACTCATACTTATGTAAACATGAACAGTGGCGTGTCAAAGAAGCAAAATTGATTAGAATTACCATTTGATACAATACGCTATAATTAGTCTTACTATATTTTCTGCAGAAATAGATTGACCTTGGTTTCATGATTATTCTTCGTTTACAAAAGCTTCCGCTCGTCGACCATGCAACCAGGCAAAGGGGTGATAAGCTGAGATTGACGCTTTCCGAAGATCTTAAGGCGCTAGTAGACCTATCTGGATGAAAAAAGAATGCTTCCTATAATTCTTTCCCAGGAAACTATTCAGGAAGAAGGAGGAAATATTTTTATTGGGATGCACTCACCTCTATTCGTTTATAAACACTAACCCAGAGGCACTTTTTTCAGAGACAGAGCGTAATTTTCTGTTCTTTTCTCGGTAATTGATTTTTCTTGATTGGGATATTTTTTTCCCCTTCATGATAAAAGAAATTTAAACACGAGGTGAAAAGAGACACGAGGAGAAGCTCATTTAAAAAAAAAAGTTTAGAACATCTATAATAGTATAATAAAAAGGGTCCTGAAATATTTCAATTTTGAGAAAATATTTTGGGTGGTGCATAAATCCCTTTGTACTCCCTCTGCGTACGCCATTGCATTTAAAGTTATTTGTTGTGAGAAAATGAATAGGTGCGTTGGGTAGGATTGGAAATCAAAAGAACAACCTGTTCTTTCGAGCTAATTCATCTAAAAGAGAGAGGACACACGAATCAGCGGTCTACGCGTGTATTCCAAATGATCTGATATATTTTGAAACGAATTTAAGCAAACTGAAAAGAAATAGTAAGAAAAAAATGTAGTTTTTATGACATATGTCAGAAATATCAAACGAACTGCCTTCCATTGTAATATCTAAGTGGGCGTCATTCTGCAAAATCTTATTCATAAGGATAGCTCTTTTCATTCATATAGAGTTAGATTACATGTTTCAAAATATTTCATTCTTATAGAGTAAAACGTACAATTATAGGTCTTTTAATATTTTTTTTTTATCAAGCCCAAACAATACAGTTCTGGATAGAAGCGAGTTTAACACCCCTGAACCTGTATCATTAATCACATTATCTTAAAAATGCAACTTTTTCCATATTTTTTTCTGATTAATATCTATGGAGGGCATTCAACTGACTCTCAAATACATTAAATGTAAAAAAATGACACGCGTATGTTTATCGATTGTTGCATTCGTCATCAACTCCTGAAACCAAGCTGGTGGTTCACTAAGACACAATAAATGATCGCCATTTAATACTGTTTAACGCTGCCTCCCGGGCACTTCCTCTACTCGGCCATCCAAATGAATTTCTCTATTCTGTAGCCATTCAGCGCTCTTTGGCTATTGATCCTCCTCAAATGTTAGCTCAATTCTTGCGTCAGCACATGATAGCATTCTAAGTTAACTGGTCAGTATATTTTAAGGATCTTTCTGATTCAAGTAGTTTGAAAAGCATTTAATTTCTATTCTTGTGATTTAGAGATTCAAAGTCTCATATCCGTAAAAATGAATTGAGTATATGTATTTTGAGTTTAATATTTGAGGCTTTCCAGGATTTATGCATTGATTGCTGCATTAGACCATTAGATTTAATATCATGATCAAGGGGTTTATTAATGAAAAAAAATTGAGGACCTAATGTTTTACTTTGATAGCTTAAGCATTGTTTAAGGTTCAATAATTAGTATTTTTCATTCCTTTTATAAAATTATTTTAAGAAATTATATTACTCCCACAGTAAAAACGATTTCGTTATAAAACAACAATAAGGAATAAATTACTTTAACATAATGAATAGTAAGGTTATTAATAATCCTGAAAGCTAATTTACAATACAATAAGTTCCTCGTGATTAAAAGAAGCTGTAGTATGATAATCATTACATGAGTTCTTATGCATCTTCTTTGTTGAATCTTTATTGTAATAAACAAAATCGGTATCATTAAAGTCAGTTTAATTCTTAAACACAAAAGTCTGTTTTACGTATTCATAATGAGATCAATATATAGAACTCGACGGCAGACGCAAATGTAAAAGGAGGGGAAAAAATGAATTAATTAGGATCATGAAACCATATCGGTGAAAGAATTAATTTTTACGTGCTTTTTTTTTCCCCCGTTCCTGTCGGGTCATATCGGCGCCAGTGGATGACGAACATTCATATGCTACTGCGAAATAAAATAATAATTTTAAAAAAAAACATTGATCCCAGAAAAAAGTTCTACTTAATCTCCATGCTTCGCAAAGATATTTTTTAAAACTGGAAATGGTTGGATTGCCGGGTAACAATATCGACGGCATGAAAAAATCATTTTCAGATAGCAACATCGAAAATAGTAAACAATTTGTGTTTATTACAAATGTAATCAATGAATTCTATTCAATCTAATGCAGATGACATAATTTAAATTTTGTTTTTAGTATTTATTCTTTTAATCTCGAGATTGATTAATGCTTTGAACGAAAAATAATTTTTCGAATAGTGTGATATTAATTGTAAAAAGGGATTTTTGTTATTAAATAATTGTCTCGATGAAACATAACAACAGTTCTGTGGCAACATGGAATATACTACTAATACTTCTAGTTCAAATTGATTGATTAGTTTTATTAACGTCGCATTAGAAGCAACACGAGGGCTATTGGCGACAGACCTCGTAATTTTGAGCCACGGTCAAGTAACGATGACGACACCTGATCTGGCACCTCCATCTCCAAACTTCCACACAGCTCTAATTCAATTTAGAAACTTCTCTATATAATACAAATGTAATGAATATATAATACATTATTAAATCATTTGGCACTTGATTAATTTGTCTCTTTGAATTCACTTTTATTTCTGAAAAGGATTCTAGCATTGGATAATAAATTTCTTTTGAAATGAAACTTTATTATTGCATGAGATTCAGTGGAACTTAAGGTTTATGGCGCAAAAACCATAAACAATATGTGTCTGTGATTTGGATGTTAAAAAAATGAAGAAAAAGATAAAATTGGCTGACACATGCAGAAGAGACGGAAATAGAGAATGATCGCAAGGGTATCCTTGGAGCACTTCATCTGTATTTTCTAAAGACGATAAACTTCAAGGGAAAAAAGCGTTTCATAAGAGCGTTTGGGGTAGAATCCTGAGGGGACTTTTGTTGTTGAAATTTCAGTAATATGAAAAACAGATATTTAACGCTGTTTTCGCCAAATCTCAGATTCTGACCAGAAGGAGAGCACATTTTCAGACAGAAAAAAATGTCCCAATTTTCTCTTAAATACTCGACGTTGTTACTCAGACATCTGTTATACTGCGTCTTTAAAATTCGAAAACTTTCCACAAATTCGATCTTTTTTTTATTTCTACATATACAGTGAAAAACTCATTTGGCATTACAGTGTAGGAAAACGAAAATTTGAAAAAAATAGAAACGAAAATTAGGAAAAAATAGAAAAAATTCTATACAGGAAAAAAAGGCAATATAAAATTTACTGTTCTCTATAGAAAAGCGATGTCAGAATATAATACTGAGAGGAAATAGTATTTCCCATTCAAAAACAAAATATTCTACATATTTAGGTCTAATTCTTTAACATTATGTGAAGACAGTCTTAAAGTGTTGTAGTGATTTTGAACAATTAAAACAACCTTGGTGAAATGGCTATAAAAATCTGACTAAAATCTATTAGTGCATGAGTGTCTCATAT
>BMAW01101363.1:178281-198675 GCA_019974015.1 Nephila pilipes | reverse complement strand
ACCATCCTGAAGTAAACTGAGTTTTTCTTTTTAATATATTTCACTATATTTAAACTTAATAATACATTAAATATTTAGTTATCATTTGAGTTCTCAACACTTATTGATTAGTGAAGTAAACATTCATAGAATTTGTATTAATATGTCATTTTCTTTTGAGTATCCTAAATTTTCTATTTAAAAGGGATTTTATTTAATTAGAATAGTGCGTTTCTAAATATTGCGTTCATGCCTAGTTAATACCATAAGCATATATTCTTCTTTTGTTTTCATTATTGTTAGGAAGACAATTAAAGTTTTCCTGTGATGCATCTACCCGATGCTGAAGGCTATTAAAAGAAGTTAATGCACTGTTAAAAGAATTTCAAAAAATTGCTTAGAAACAATTGGTTTGTTCTTCTCTCTACGCTATTTACAAAAAAGTGTTATAAAAATAGGAAGCTAACGCACATATATTCAGCGACCTACGGGATATCCCTGACTTCATTTTAATTTGAAACAATTATTGAGTTAGATATCCAAAATCTTTTACACAATTTTATTAATTTGTAATTTAAATTAAGGTTAGAAAAATACTAATGGAAAATTGACACGAAATTGTAAAAAGGTTTAATCCGTTTGAAGTTTCTAGGACATTTTTATCGCTTAGAATAATATAGAAATTGAATTTATGAATGAATCAGGCAGTTAAAATGTACATCGTAGGTTTGATTTGTGTTTACTCACACTTCCTGTGTTCATAACTCACAATTACATTTCATTAGAGAACAAACTTGCGTATTTTAACTTGGTCGAAAGAACGTTGATGATTATCTAAACATAGTAATACTTTTAAAGACACCCTTACTTCAGAAATATGATATCTGGCTACATTGAATTGCAGAGTACGCAAGAGATAATAGCTCATCATAATATGACAGGAAAATTAGTGTTCTATGGTTTTACATACCTGGGCAGTCTTTTAATGTTTAGTTTTGAACCTGGCCCAGGATATTATCTTGACAAATCAATACATATAATTACTTCATGTTTAAAGTTAAATTTAATTCATAGAAAGACTAAATGTCTTTAAGAAAATGAGATCCTAATAGGAAATGATAAATAAATAAATTAAATATATTGGATAAAATTAACAAGTGTAACGACATTTTAGAATAAATCTTGAAAACCTTATATGAATCTATATGCGTAAGTAAAATGTACGTTAGTGATATTATGTACATTTTAGTTTGGTACAATTTGAGTAAAAGCGCAGAGGTTTAACATGAAACTCAGTGAAGAAATTAAATTTTAATAACAAACTAAAATTGCAAAAAAGGCATAACACTCTTATAATTCCTCAAATGTGAAATTGCAACATAAAGAAAAAAAGCACTTAGTATATAAATAATAAGTATAATATATTGAAACATGCAAATTTCAGGAACGATAGTGGTGAGATGGATATGCAAATGATAAAATTTGCGCACGTATCTGATCACGTGGTACTCATATTCGGGATATAAAGGCCAGCAAAGTTCCTTCCCTTAAACAACATTTGAGGTTTTACTTAGCATTTGATGAGACTTTCAAAGAAATGTAGGAAATACCTCTGTGACGCCGGTGAGCTCAATACCATCAGGTAACGACCGGGGAACGTGACCGCATTATCGAACTCCATTAACTGGGTTTGTCACAATAGCAATTCGTATCGGGCACAACGTGAATACCATCCAACGTCGTGTCTCATGATGGATTCAGGAAGGTCTACGTGCACGCTGAAGAGGAAGTGGTGCGCTCAGGTTCTCGTCAGAGCTCACAGATCGGCGTATTCGCCCAGTTGACTATTCGAAACCCTTTCTCCACGGCACGTGACGTCCGAAGCCGGTTTCCTCCAGGATCAGGTAAATTAAAGGTGTCCCCTTAAATCATATGCAACAGAATGTATGAATTAGAGCTACGTGCACGGATACCATCATCAAGGGTACCGTTGACCGCTCAACACAGGGCTAGACGACTGGCGTGGTATCATCGTCATTGTACCTGGACCCTGAAATATCATCGGGTATTGTTCACGGATGAATCTTATTTCTGTCTTTGGAGGGGAAGAATGACGGCCATCGACGGGTATGACGGTGACCTGGAGAATGCTTCGAACCAACCCATTTCGCCGAGCGTCTAACCGATCCTACACTGGTCATACGGGTTTGATGTGGCATACTCTTTGATCACAGGACGCCTCTGGTACACATTGACGGGTGTTTAACAGTAGAACCGCTAAGTCAAATTGTGGATCCTGTTGTTCTGCCCTTGTTGGGGGGCTCACCCAACACGGTATATCAGCAAGGCAATGCCAGGCGGTCACACGGGAAACTCTCTTAACATCTTAACTGGATTTGTCATCCTTCCCTAGCCGGTAAACTCTCCAGATCTGAATCCCATAGAACACCTGTGGGATTTAATTGGATGTGACATGAACCGAGGACCACTGGCGCAAACCGTGGGTGATCTTCGCTAACAGTGGATATGGCGTTTAAACAGCTACCTCAGGCAACCACCAATAGACTAATTGATGGAATGCCTCGCCGGATTTAGGCCTATATAGCTGTCGAGGTAGACAATTAGATACTTAATTAATAGGTTTATAATAATTTTATTTGTCTTTTATTCATTTGTATATTCACCTCACCACTATCGTTCCTGAAATTTTCGTGACGCTACGTGCATTATTTCTTGATGTTGCAATTTCATTTTTGAGGAGTGTAGTAACAATCATAATTTTACTATTAGTGTTGTATTAGAAATTGATAATCCTCTTATTGCTTATGAGATATATTCCCTTGTTAATTTCTTCAAAATAAATAATTTTTGATAATGGAGTTTTGAACTTTTTTTTATCTATTTTCATACTGTTATTCATTTTATTTCACATATGCATAAATATTGCTACAGATACTGGACTCATTTCCAATATTTTATCACAAACTAAAGTTCGATTAAATCAATCATTCACCTTTGAAAATTATTTACTACATGAAAATATTTTACAACTAATTACTCATACAGTGAGAAATATTTATATTAGAAGATAGTTAAAAGGAGAAAAATAAAACTGGGCTTAATAATCATTTATGTTATGTTAGTAAGAAACCAAGAACATTTAAAATGACTTATTATATATTTTATAAGGAATCAATAAATTTTAAATGCATAGTTAGTGTATTACTCTTCAATATTTATGAATAACAACTAAGCCATCAACAAGCAATATATTATTCTTAAAAAAAATGCACTATTTCCCTTTAAATTAAGATTTAAATTATGACTTTAAGTCACTTTCTTGGTCTTGGATTTAGTATTAAAATGATTATCTAAAATAGAATACATTTTAGTATAAATGTACATCTTTAAATTTAATACAATAAATATTTTAACATTTAATGCATTCTTAAGATAATTTCTAGCTAATTCTGAATCAGAAGCATAATATAAATTTATGGAAATAGTTAAAAGGAACCTTAGATCCTTTCGAGGCCTTAAGTTAGAAGGTTTATCAAGCCTACATTTTCTATGCTTAAAGAGTATCATATGCAAAAGAAAATGCTTATTTCTCTCAATAATTCAATCACTTTTAGTTTAGAATCAATATTACAACTGCATGATCAGTAGCTTATTGACTTGGTGAAAATAATATATTAGATTAAAATTTGTTTCGAATTCATTTATTACATATAAAGCACTTAATTTTAGCATTGATTTTAAGCCCATTCTACACAAGGGATTTATCTATTGGTTTGTCCGAAAAGTTCGGGTCGATTTTCAATAGGTGGCATAAAGATAGGTCTGAATATAGAACGATTAAAACTATTGACATACGTACATATCGTAAAAGAAGGAACTTCAAGCATATTTCGAAAAACAATTGGTTACGATACGCTAATTTTTGCCAGTTTAACACGCCTTTGAAGAAAAGAAAGTACATTTTAAGCACTTAATCCTTTTCTTACTCGGAAAGGCAAAAATGCTACACAAACGTAGAACAAGATATTAACTATTTATGGCAAAGAAGCTGGAGATGAAAAAACTCTACTGAAGTGGTTTACTAGGTTTAAAGTTGATAGTTTCAACCTTGAAGATCAAGAACACTCGGGTATGCCTCAGATCAGATTAATATACTGATTGATAACAATCCAATCTGTACGTCACGTAAGTTAGTATAAATGTTAGAAATATCAAAATCCAACATACAAAACATTTTGTGAAGCTTAGCTACACGAACCTTTTTGATGTACAGGTTAGTCATGATTTAAGCTGATAGAAATCTGAATGATCGCAGTTACATTTGCAACTCTATCTATAAACGCAACGAAGAGACACCATTTTTGAAGCTAGTAGTAAAGGGGAATGAAAAATGGATAATGATATTGGGGAAAGTGGAATAAACCACCTTTTGCCCTACCAAAATCCGGTCTTCATTTGAAGAAGGTAATGCTCAGTGTTTTGGGCTTGGAGAATCTAACTTTCTAATGCGATTGATCTCAGAAAAATTAGAACGCAATATGACTTTATAACTAAATATTATTTATTTTCGTCTAAATACTTGCACGAAGGAATCTGATACTATACCTCATTTAGATTTACTTTTTGTATACACTGAAAACGAGCGAAATTCTTATGATATTTCTACCGGTACTTCGTAAGATTCAAACTTTAGTTGAAGAATGGATTGTTATTTGTTTCTATAATTAGTTCGAATTGCTCCTCTAAGTTTTCTAATAAATTTAATCAAAGAAAAATCAGAATTTAAAAAAAAACGAAATTTTAAGTCTGAAACAATTTTATAGCAATAAATATTATTTTAAGCATGAAACTTTGTTATTTTGTTTCGAAATGTGAAAAATAAGTCGCCTTTGATGAAAAAATTTTAAATACTTTCGAATCTTAAAACTGGTGATCCAAGGCTCTTAAAATCTGTAGTTTTATTGCGAACAAAAATAATTACTTGTTACTCTTAAATTTCCTATCATACCAATTAACGTTACATAAAATAACGGTAACCTTTTCCAAGTTGGATTATAAAAAAAGTTTTGATTTTATTAAGTACCATCATGGCGAACAAATTGGGAATGAAACATTTTAAATCTAACTGCACTTCACAGTCCTCACATAGAATAGGCGTTGGGTAATTTATATAAATGAACTTCCAGCTCAATTTTAGCTCTAGCCATGGAAATGAGGCTCTAAATTATTAGTGTCTTCACCAATACCACTCTGCATACCTCGGAAGAAAAGTTAAATCAAGTCATTCAACAAATTACTTCTTTCCCATTACCCTTTTAAATCTTAACCGTTTTAAACCTTGTTTGAACTAGTTCTTTTTATGTGCGTATATAATAGAATGTTTAAAAACATATGCTGTTTTATAATTTATCAAAAAGAATTAATTCAATACAATTACTTTTCATATTGATTCTATCTAAAAATAAACTGAACACTTTTTGTGATGAAGAAACATGAGATTTGGATAATTTTGTATGCAGTACAAAACTCAAACTTTTCTTTGTGAGTGTGTGTAAGCTCATATTTAAGAGTGAAAATTCAGTTCATGAATTTTGTTTGTAAGGATTTAAAGTTATGAAACTCAAAGTAAGCAGAGATACAATTTCACTTCTCTCCCAATTCTCGCATAATTAAAAAGATTGACTTTTTCCCCATAAAAGATCAAAAAAAAAAAAAAAAGAAAGGAAGAAAGAAACCTTACAATTATTTTTGATTACTTGAAACGGTGTAAGAAAAATCTCATTGATTTTAATTTAGAACTTTTTGAGTGAAGCCGTGATTCTATTTAGGTAAAGAAATAAACTTAACAAAAAAAAAAAAATAAGGAAGCGTAAAAGGCTATAAGGTTAAAAAAATTGTTAGCCGATATTGTGGCTTCTCTTAATTAATTTCTTCCTACTTTTTTTCAATTTTTTCTTTCTTTTCTGACAGTTTTTATGTATTTCGCAATTAGATAATAATAATTAATGGAATCAATTATAGCATTTCATTATAGTTAATTAAACTCAACTTACATGACACTAAAACTTTCATAAAATTATTTGCCTTCAGTATTATTTTTTTCTCTTAAATTAAGAGCCATCTTTTTTAATTTTGTGAAATAAGCTTTTTTAGATAAGGATTATTCAGAATGTGATATAATTAAAGATATAAAAGAAGCTGAAGTTTGTGCAAAATTTGATATTTGTTTTGAAATATTTAGTGTAAAGAGTAAAAGAAACAAAACATATAAAATAGATGAAATGTGAAAATAAATAACTAAACCAACAGTTTTAATTTTATTACTTCTCTCATTGAAAGTAAACAGTTGTATTCGTAAAAAAATTAGAATTATTTAACTACTTAATATATAAGTATTTAAAAAGATTAACAAAGTTATGTTTGAAAAATAATTATTTAAAAATGCTTTCGCACTTAGAGAAAAGTATTTTATATAAGGTTAGAAGATTTTTTGATCTCAGTGAGATAACTCCTGTTATAATCAATTTTCAGTTTTAATGTACCAAAACTACTCATCAGATAACCATCATTAGTTTTTTTGACTACTCTTATAATTCTTATAATTCTCACACAATTTCATCTATTTATTCTTTATTTAATAACATTATGACGATGTATTTCACTAATTACAAAAATAACAGCAGCCATAAATATTACACTGCCATCTTAATTGAAAGTAAATGCATGATATAAAAATCTTTATCTTAATATAAAAGTAAATATGTAATTAAAACTGTTCTGCACAATATTGATTTCTTTCCCATTTCTTTCTTTTTTTATTAAAATTTGTTTATTATACTATAAGATAGCCTTTTTAAAAGGGTTTAGAACTAAACCATGTCATTAAGAACCAAAGGATATCTAATTTACTTCTGGAAAAATTAAATACTTTTATTCAAACTTTTTTGGCATTGTATTGTAAAAATTCACTATCAATATTTTTTAAGTTTGCTAAAAACTTTGATAATTCAATAATTAACAAGGAATAATGTGTAAAACATTCACAAAGAAGTACATTTATAATTTCACAATGGATGTTACAAAATAGTCAATTCATTTGGACTGCCTACGGGAATTAATAATTTCAGTTTATTGAACACTGTTTTAGATAATCATGATTAAAATCGAGTAAAACGTTTTAAATATATAAAAATCATTCTTCATATTAATACGATCTCTTAAATTATCAATGAATTTCGTTACTTAAAATTTTCATAAAACTTGATCAAAGATAATTGAAAGATAAACATTTTTGAAAATATTTTTCAAAGTGATCATCTCACGAATTTATACATTAACGAAAACAAAAGTCTATGTGGTAGTTTATTGATAATAATTGCAAATCATCATTTATATAATTTCATCTCATAGAAGGGTAAAAAATAAGTTATGTAAAAAAAAATCTTTGAAAATTTTAAGGCAAAAACGACTGATTTAAAATTCTGAACACACTGATTTAAAATTCTGAATAATTTGCCACCACTTTCATTCATTTCATTAATTTCTGATTACATTTGATTTAAGATAATGCATCAATCGAAAGTAAAAGGAAATGTTTTTTTTTTTTACATAAGCTTTATTTCAAACCCATAAGAAAATTCTGGGGAAATATAATTGTGGTGATGCATTTTTGTAAATTAAGTCATTACTGATGAAAGCTGGTCTCAAATGCATATGCGAAAACTTTCACGAGAAAAATTTGAAATATAACCAGTTGACGAATTCATGCATTAATGAAAACAAAAGCTTTTTTGATGGCTAAAATATTTAAATCGAGGTTTTTACTAACAATAACTACTTAACATTGTTATTTTTAAATTTATTTTGTCTTGAATACTAATGACCATGGTAGCATAGTTGTTATGGAAGCAAACTCGCTGACAGCAGTTTCTCTCCAGTCGTCTGTTCAAACCTTGATGCCAGTAGCCGGGACAGATGCAGGTTAAACCTGTTGAAGCTCGATGTCCAAACATTGGCATGGTGTGGAAGTTAGGAAAGGGAGGTGCCAACAAAAGTGCCCTCCTTGTCACTTCACCGAGGCTCAAAATTACTGTGCTCTTCGCCGATAGCCCTCATATTGCTTCTATTGCGACGTTAATGAAACCAATGAATCATATCTGGAATATTAAAGCAAAATAATTTTTTCTTGTTATTTTCCAATATACTATTAAAGAATATGAGATTTAATTACAAAAGCAGTTAAAAAATGCAGTTGATTTAGCAAAAATTACATTAAGCCGTTAACTAGTGCATTTTTAATCTAATCAATACACAAAATAAGACTGATTCTTATTGATTTTGTAGTTATTATAGTAAACAGCTCCTTTTACATTTTATCAAGAGTAAAACTTGAAATAAATGAGAACAGTTCATTCGTCAGAGTGATTATAGAGCTCTCTATTCGTCATTATTAACAATCCTACGTTTAGCACAGGTTCCAATAACTGAATGGTCATTAATCGTTGACTCAAATAACAATATCTGAGTTCGCGGTACCCGCTGCCTTGACTGTTCTACACCTGTGAACACCGACAATCACTTGTGAAGAGGTTCCCGATTTATTCTATCTAAAATTTCCTTACTTCGAGAATAAAGAAGGAAGTTCTTAGCTGTATGTTTTGTATAGAATTAAGCCCATTGAGTAGTGAAAAGCCTCTGGAGACATTCAAGGTAGAAATGGGATACTCATTTGACGTAGTCTGATATACCGCCTGAAAGTCAACTATTATATTCTAGCGTGTTACTTTATGTTATAACCAAAACCTTTCTTTACTATCAGTGACTTCCTCATGTCACATCAATCCGTGATCAATATTCAACGTCTTAATATTGTCTTCTCTAAATTTTTCGTGGTATCCCCATCTTATTCAGGATAATTTCCAGCAGCGCGCGATGATAATTTCTTTTCATCATCTTCATGCTTGTCTATCTTTTTTTAATTGAAAACACTAACAAATCCCCATGCACAACAAAGTATCACGCTGGGCTTACAGAAGTAAGAAAACAAATTAAATAACTCGAGATAAAAACCAACGTTATATGATGGCGAAGTATATTAAAGAAAATTATTGAAATAATAGTTAAAACTGGTTGAAAATATCTAAATATTGTATTGTTAGGCCAAAATTTCAGAGCTCTACCTTGATGCGAAGTTGGTTAAATTAATGATGGAAAATTTGATGACACACTGATACACACACAGATAGACACACACCGAGTGAAATACATAAAAACGTTAAAACTAACTAAAATTAATTGATTCATCCGGTAAATTAAATGGTTGGAAAGCAGTTTTACTCAACCACCTTTGACGGCAAGAATTATTTGGCGGTATTTTGCCAAATGTGGCTACCCTGGTCCGTTTTACGGACTTAATGTTCAGCCAAAAAAAATCGCCAAGTTTGGTACCAATTTTTAAAATCGTGCCAAGTGGTTGGGCTAAACTGCATTATTAAAGAAAATATAAGTTAAAAATTGTCGCAAATGTCTAAATATTGCATTGTTAGGTGAGTCCGAACGATTCCCAAAATTTCAAAACTCTAGCTTGATGGGAAGTTGGTTAAATTAACGATCGAAAATTTGATGACACACACACACACTAAGTGAAATTCAGAAAAACGTTTTAAATATTAATCTTTCTTAGTATAAAAATCCCCGAAAAATTGTTTAGTAGTGATTTTACAGTCAGATATTCGAGGCACTCAGTTAACATAAAGGAATTTAATTTGAAAATTCGAGATAAAAACCAACGTTTTTATATAGTGGCAAAGTTTATTAAGAAAAATTATTGAAATATTAGTTAAAACTGGTCGCAAATATCTAAATATTGCATTGTTAGGCAAGTAAGAACGGTTCCCGAAATTTCAGAGCTCTAGCTTGATGGGAAGTTGATTAATTTAACGATAGAAAATTTGATGACACACTGATACACACACAGAAACACACACCAAGTGGAATACATAAAAACGTTAAAAGTAACTAAAATTAATTAATTAATCCGGTAAATTAAATGATTGGAATGCAGTTTAACCCAATCACTCTTGGCGACAAGAATTATTTGGCAGTATTTTGCCAAATGTGGCTAACCTGGTCCGTTTTACGGACTTAACGTTCAGCCAAACAAGAAAATCGCCAAGTTTGGTGCCAATTTTTGAAATCGCGCCAAGTGGTTGGGATAAACTGCATTATTGAAGAAAATACTAACTAGTCGCAAATGTCTAAATATCGCATTGTTAGGCGAGTGAGAACGATTCCCAAGATTTCAGAGTTCTAGCTTGATGGAAAGTTGGTTATATTAACGATCAAAAATTTGATGACACACACACACACTCACACACACACACCAAGTGAAATTCAGAAAAACGTTTTAAAATGAGAAAAAATAACAAAAGGGAAATTTTAAGAGAAAAAGGATTACTGGAACAACTTCGCTATATGCCCGAAAACCGCCATTTTGTTTTTTTGGCGACCAGTCATTTCTCGCCAAATAGCGGGTTGAATGGTCGCCATGTTAACAATAATCGCCCAACTTGGCGAAAAAAAACGAAGATTAGTGGTCGGGCATATACCGAAGTAGAGCGGTATTACTTATATTTACAATGAATTTACGTATATGCTTGTCTATCATCGGCTTGAATTATCTAGAGAGTTATATCTTTTTAGAGAAACATGTTTAGGTCTAATGAGAAAGTATCTCGTATCATCTCAGGATATGTCCAGAGCGGATAATAAGTATATGTTCAAGCTGGATAAAGTTTTGTAAAGACTCACGAGAGGGACACAGTCAAATTCCCGAATAAATTTTGAATGCTAATTCAACTAATAGTTTTCATTAGCGCTAGATGTAATACCCTTATATACATCATTGATTGATTCGCTATATGTAACTCTGAATAAAATGATCAATTACTCTGAACATTATCCTTCCTTTAAGTCTTTTTCGTTCCTTTTTTGCATAATACGTCACATCTATGAGATTTGTTTCATTCGGGTAACTTTTTGATGAGTCATATTTCGTGGGCTTTTTAAATTCTTACTATTAGTTCATACTCTCCCTAAATATATATTGTTCAAATTTTCAATCGTTAATAAAATACTTTTTATCCATCTACGCAAACTCAAATACATTTTTTAAAACTTGTAGTGGATGACACTTAAAGTTAATACAGTTTTTACAAATATTAATTCATTAATTAAATTTAATTGATGAAAATGAAGTTTAGCCCAACAACTTGGCACGATTTCAAAAACTGCCAAACTTGGCGATTTTTTTTTTTTTTTTTTGGCTGAACGTTAAGTCCGCGAAGCAGACCAGGGCGGTATATTTGGCAAAATACCGCCAAATATTAATTTCTGTCTCCAATGGTGGTTGGGCTAAGCTGCATTCCAACCATTTGATTTACCAGATGAATTATGAAACAAACCAATGCTTCTACTAAGTCATTTGGCTTGCATAACCTTCCATATAGGGAAGTTGTTCTTTAGTTTTATATGGGAGAAAAAATTTCCTCTTATATAAGATATTTAGCAGGATATAAATTTAGGTATAAATACCGTACACGCTTTGTCACAGACAAAGCGTGTAGATCGCTGGAAAAAAATTTCCTTTTGCCACTTAATATTGTGATTCTGTCATATGTATATACATATTTTTATTAACTGTAATTATTTAATAAAAAGTAACTAAAATGAAAATTTTCTTAGTTGACCTAAGTAGGAATTGACTTTAAAATATGTTTTTTATATTACTTGTTTTGTTTTGTAGTTGCCTCAGAATATATCCCTTACATATTCAAATTTGTGAAAGTAAAATATCTGCTTCTGACAACAATTATGAATCACAAAAAAAGTCACTGAAAAAGTAACAACTTTGCTTAGTTTCATTTGTTTATATTAGTGGTTCTGTAACATTTTTACACCCTCATACACCTAGTTTGAATGATAAGAGTTGTCCTGCTCCCAGGGTAGCAATTATCATTAACTGTACTCATATTTGAATTCGTTACGTGTTTTTCTTGATTATCTCACAAATCCCTTGAAAGACCCCCGAACAACCCCAAGGATATACCGACTACTGTTTGAGAGTCACTAGTTACGGTTAAATCATTAGTTGACATTGTGTGAAAGCAACGTCGAAATTTTTTATCACTAGGAGAAAGTTAGATGCACGTATGTATGAATAAAAATTATTTTAAATTTTCAATATCTCGAGATAAAATTAATAATTTTCAATCACAAATTTTATTTGATATGAAAATACATTAAGAGTACAACAAGACATACGAGAAACTGTGAAATACTATATCTAAGACTACTTGCTTTTGTGATATATATGCTTCTGAATTATTAGTAGAGATTCAATTTTTTTGCGTTCTTAATATTGATATTTGAACGGCTAAAAAGTAATTTGTTATTCGAAAGGATTTTTTCTCTCTTAGATGAATGTGGATTTGATTTGTGAGATATATTTGCATTTAGGTACCACTTTAAGGAAATCTATTCCACAATATGGTTCCGAATTTTGTGAACCTCTATAAAAGGTATTTATGCATATAGTGAACCAGAAATACTTTTCTTTCAATAACACCTAAATTTTAAGAATAATTTTTATATGTTAAAAAAGAAAGAAAAATAAAATTTTTAAAAGAATATGTACAGATCATAATAAAGTTGGTTCACTATTTTTTGTTCGTTGGTTTATGTATGAAAAGTAAAATATTTCATATATTTATCAAACAATAATTTTAAAAATGGTACATAAACGCAAATATAACTATAAAATCATGTAAATATTCAATTCAAAGAGAAAAATAGCTTTTTGAATAAAAAAAAATAATGTTATAGTTCAATGAAATGATTTAACTATCAAATAATTCGAGATAAAAACCAACATTTTTAAAACCAACATTTTTAAAACCAACATTTTTATATGGTGGCAAAGTTCATTAAAGAAAATTATTGAAATATTAGTTAAAACTGGTCGCAAATATCTAAATATCGCATTGTTAGGCAAGTAAGAACGGTTCCTAAAATTTCAGAGCTTCAGCTTGATGGGAAATTGGTTAAATTAATGATAGAAAATTTGATGATCCTCTGATACTCACACAGACAGACACACACCAAGTGGAATACATAAAAACGTTAAAACTAACTAAAATTAATTAATTAATCCGGTAAATTAAATGACTGGAATACAGTTTAACCCAACCACCTTTGACGATAAGAATTATTTGGAGGTATTTTGCCAAATGTAGCTACCCTGGTCCGTTTTATGGACTTAAAGTTAAGCCAAAAAAATCGCCCATTTTAACAAGTTTGGTACCCATTTTTGAAATTGCGCCAAGTAGTTGGGCTGAACTGCATTATTAAGGAAAATATTGGTTAAAACTTGTCGCAAATGTCTAAATATTGCATTGTTAGGCGATAAGAACGATTTCCAAAGTTTCAGAGTTCTTGCTTGATGGGAAGTTGGTTAAATTAACAATCGAAAATTTGATGAAACACACACACCAAGTGAAATACATAAAAACGTTTTAAAATATTCAAACAAAAATACCTAATCTGTATAAATAATTTTCAAATTGAAATGTCACAAAAATGAAAGAGTCTTAATTTAGATATTTTGTTTTGCAACACATGTCCTGACATTCTTAAAGTCAATTTTACTGAATTTCATGAAATTTCAATACAAAATAAAATCAGGCAGCATTGATAGAATATGTTCATTGATGGTCACTGCCTTCATTTTAGTGTGGAGTTGTTAATGGAGTACAGAGTGAGGGTATTATCTCATATGTCGTCTCTGTCATCCGATTGTCGTTTGAAATTATGAAGCATAATAAGTTGGTTATGTTTACAACTAAGTTGATCAGAAATAACCAACATTCTATAATTTCAGTCATTGTTACTGAAATGATAGAATAAGTTCGCTAACACACAATAACAAACAAATTAATATTTTTTTTTCTTCATAAATAAAACTTTATTTCAGAAATCATGAACTTTTTCAAAGGTAATATGATACGATATTTTCCTCAGAATTAAAAATTCTAAATATAATTAGGTATCCTAAAATATATAATCAGCAGGATGTTCCTTTTATATTATTCATGTAAATGAGTTCAATTTCATATTTTAATTAATTTTAATATGTCTGTTCTGTTAATTTCAAATTAACTTTGCTTGCTAGTCGTTTTCTGTCAACTAATTTTTGAATTAATTAATGCATATAAGGCTATTTATTTTATCATCATTTTCTTATATTTCCTTAATGAATCTAAGAACGCTCTATTAATTGAAGAGTAAAGGCGCTTAAAATTACAGGTGCACAACAGTTTGTTTTAATCAATATTTTTATACAATTTCAATATAAAATCTTTGTAGAAGGTGAAGCATTTATAAGATTCTTTGGATTCATCTATAATTACTATTTTTTCTTACTTTTTGAATACCATTATTGTCTCATACATTAAAAGTAGTTTCTAAATAGATAAATAAAAAAAAATAGCTCTATCGGGAAACCAAAAATAATATCCTAACTCTGAAAACTCGCTTAAAATATTAATAACTGACTTCAAATAATTACTTTCACTTAATAGAGTAATAGTTAAGAAATAGTTATTTTATTTACTTTTGGGGAAAGTCAGTATAATACAAAAATAATAGCGTTACAGAAATCTCAATCCATTGGTGCATGAATTGAAATAATTCAACATGAAGAATAATGGCAATAACACTTTATTCACAAATATCAGACGAAACACAGTTAGCAAAACGTCGACAGATTAGCAACACAACTTGAACAAATGTAGCCCTTGTGTAGATCATCAACCAAAATAGATACAAAACACCATTTCTAATAACGTTCAGGTACACAGGTTGCTCCTTGGCAGATTCTCTCGGCCAGGCTCCCTATAGTCATCTTAGCAGATCCACTCAACCAATGCCGATAAACTTGCGAGGCTCATCAGCTCAGGATTGACATCGCTCCGTATTTATAGCAGTTCCAGCCTAGAGTGCGGTGGCATGAAAATTTCTGGAATAAAACATCATTTTTTCCTAATCGTGATTTCAGGAAAATTGCAGAAATTTTAGGAGCTTTTTGTCGCTAAATTTTCCAAGTTTCTCATCAGGTCTTCAAAATGATGGCGAAATCCGTCGCCAAGAATATTCAATTCCTAAATAAGCTGTCCTTGGTGCCAACGAAATATCCGTAATGTCTGTTTTCTTTTATAACCATAAAGAGTAACCTTGCTGGAAAATTTCTTTACATATTTATCCTGTTTTGAGCTAACTTAAGTAAATCCCGAGTTGGGTAAGTGCTGGACAATAGTCGAAATAAGAAATAAATAATGATTAATGATTAACTAAATAATTTAATAACTCTCAATTTGAGAACTAATCGGTTTAACAAAAACGATAAGCGTATGCAGATAGCAACTGAAATATTGTAAAATTAGAAAATTACACTAGTTCTGTATCCATTGTGATCAAAGTCTATATTCGTATCAAACACGATATCGATAAATGTTAATTTTATCTAAAATACAAGGAAGGCCATTGATATATCTTGCACCTTTCAATCCAATCCATAGATTCCGGAACATTTTTACAATAATTTACTCTCACTCCCTCATTCCAGAAAAAACACACACACACACAAGCAATGACCTCCGTTCCTAAATTTGATAGCGAACCCCGTGAAGGGCTATCTTTAACACCGACAAAAGTGCACTTTTGGTGAGAGTACTTCTTCAAAAGTCAATTTTTATCGAAATAATATTTTTTTTATTTTTGGTTTCATATTAAAAGTCAAATTTGTATCTTTAAAAATTTGTTTAATTTTTTTTATCTTATCTAGAAGCTGAATTACTGCTGTTTTAAAATCACTTTGTTATGAATTTCTCTGGTCTGAAAGGCTCTCAAAACGAAGTTTTTCGTTCTGCAAAACCCAATATCTAAATATTTTACGCATCAATGCACTAGAAATCATATATATATATATATATATATATATATATATATATATATACAGAGAGAGAGAGAGTAGAAGTCTTTTTATACTGCAATAAATTAAAATTTATAATAATTTTTAAAGAAAATTTCAATGTTCAGAATTGGTACAACCATAACTCCCTACATAAGGACTATATTACCAAAATAATATTCTATTTTTTAAATACGGTCATATTTTGTATTTTTGAATTTACAAAATATCAATATATCTAATTTCATTTTAGTTACCTTGTTTTGTGGAAAGTCTTTGTTTTTGCTTATATTTGTATAAAATGATCTTTTGACAATAAAAATATACACTAGCAAAACTTTTCTTGTATATGTTTCTAAGTCTGAACCCCCATAAAGTAATAAAATATCCATTTGTAGGAAAAATTTAGATTAAGTCAAAAATCTTTCTTCGAAGGTGTACTTTTACCTTAATAACAGAGCCAACAGAAAATTCCTCTTCCGCTCGGTTTTGTAAAACATTGCAACGAGAAGCGGGACGAATTTTTTCTGATCCAAAGACTGAGTTCGAATTGTCTCTGTCACTCAAGGTCAACGAACCATCCTGTAAGGTTTAGAAAACAATCCTTCAGGTCAAGAAAACTTCATCGTGCCATAGTGGTGAACTGTATAAGAACACTAAATGGCAGAAATAGACATATCGGCTGCAACATAACCGTGAAACAGACCCGACACCTCAGCTGGAGACAGCCGATGATATCAATGGAAACTCTCTAAAACAACACATACTGCAATGGGAAGGGATGCTTATGAATTGCAATAATGATTAGAGATACAATCTCCTCTAAATACCATTCAGAATATAGCTTGATTATTTGATATTATGACTATAATCCTGGAGGGCGAATATGTTGTGGCTCTCCCCAACCACTACAGAACCTAATAGTGCTTGATTACAAATATGACAGGAAATTCCTTTTGGGTTAAGTTGCTCAAGACATTGCAAAGAGGAACGAGAATAAACTTTTTCGGACCCAAGGATTAGGAGTTTTTATCACCCTCATCAAGATCAACTGCCCATCATCCTTGGGGTGTAAAAGCAATTCCCCAAGGCAAGAAAATATCGCCTAACCGAAAATAAATAATTTTTCAGCATTTTGGAGGCTTGTTCTATTTTTTAATCGTGATTTTTTTGCGATCCTCTTAAAAGCAGTGTTATACATTATGCATGATGTTTACAAAATAATATCCCAACTTTGAATAGTTACTATTACATAACTAAATAAGAAGCAAACCTTTTGGATAAATTAAAATTAAAAATAACACTTAAAGGCTTATTAAATTATAAATGTTCAATTAGATTACCATCAGAAACACGAACAATATCCAGTCGATAACCGCAAACTAGCTTCACTGATCAAATAGTCAAATCTGTGACATATCCAAGTATAAAGCGAGAAATGATGGGTTTGTGAGAAAATAAAGGGATGAAAATTTCGTCTTGCGATATAGAGCAAAATACAATAACCTTCAGTGAATTGTGTTCCGCTTTGACGGTTAAACATTCCTATCTGTATGCTATGTATCGGCTAAACTTGCAATTGGTATAATACTTCGCTTAATCGCTAAAGGCAATCTTAGGTATGATGGTCGTGTCTTTGTCTAGTCATGGTAAAAATTAATTATCTGTCCTTTATCATTTTGAGAAAGACCGCTCGTACCGAGTATAACTTGTATAGTTTGAAAACCAATTGTTGCTCAATATTTTTTAAATCATCGTATCTGATTGTTTGTACTTAAATGATCAATTGCAGTTCTAATGGACTGGTTTCAGAGAAGATATGTTACAGCCATGCTCTTAATAAGTTTCCCTAATTTAACTTTCCAAGATCTTTATTTTTTCTCTCGGGCAACTTAAAAGAAAAAATATTTTCTTCTACCTTTAACTATGAATACTGGTAACCTGAAAACGCATATAACTGCAGTATTCAAACTAAACACCAAAACTTGCTAAAAAAAAGTGGAAATTGAGTAACCACTGTTATAATATCTCGATAGAGTGTTAAAATGTTACGTACAATAATGTTTCATATAAAATTAGAAAATTTATATATTTCATCTGTTCTCGGTTTATTTTTTCATGTACAATTTTGGTAAATAAACTTGATCTTGATAAAAAAAAATGCCGATAAAAAACCATCCTTGAGTTAAACATCGTAATCTCAAAATGCAACTTATAAGTTTATATATTTTTTATAAAATATGTTAATCTCCTATATTTTTATAAAGTAATAAATCCTCTTTCAAATAATTAAAACATGTTTCAAGAACTAAAAATCTGTAGCATTTCTAGATGTATAAATAAATATGTATGAAAAGAAATCACTAAAATACTCGAGAAAGAAACGTGAAGCTATGATGTTACAAGAATACAAGGACACGGTAATTTTTTTTCCTAGAAGTTTCCGTGATATTTCCAAGTCAAAATTTCCCTCGGGGAACCAGACTGGAAAGTGCATCAAGATTAAAGAGGGCCGCTGTACACTTTAAAGTTGTGAAAGATGGAAGCGAGAAAGGGTAGGACACGTTCCGAATTCCCTGTAAATTATTCTTTATTCAAAGAAAAAGAAAGATAGATAATGTTATGTGTAGGAAAATTAGATTCTTTAGGAAACGGTTATTTTGTAATAAAAATAAAATTTAAAGTAATGGTTTTTTGTGTGTATTAAAAATCTTATCTTAAATGCTTTGGTTTTTATAAAGAAAGAAGGAATATGTCTTAAAAATTTAAGAGAAATAAAATTCTCAAAGGAGATCTAAGTGCTTTTATCTTAAGGAAAAAAATGTTTTTCATCGTTTTAGCTTGAAATATTTAAATATTTTCCTGTTCATGGTGAATATTGTATAGAAAAGTAATGATTATAATCATATGATTTTATTTCAAAAAGTAGCATATTTTGTTAAATAAATTTTGAAGAGTTTATTTATATATTTTTTTTTTATTTTGATACCAGATTTTAAAAATAAGAATAAATAGATTAAATATTAAGTATTTTAATCATCAAAACTTGTTTATTATCATTCAAAACATATTAATTTTAACTAAATAATTATGCGCAAATTAAAAATGTTAATGTTTATCAAGTGCAAAATACATACATGGAAATCTTTATTTTTTTTCTTCACAGATGATAGCCTTGGATATTACTAAAATGTTTCTAACAAAATGAATGACCACTACTAACATTCCGAATTCAGACAGTTTTGTGTCAAAAATAAGTAATTATGTCATTTATGATAATTCTAGTAAACAAAATTATAATGATAAGGAGGATTTTCTGACATTTTTTAAGGTGTTCTTACACCTTCGGAGAAATTTTTTTGAAATACATTGATATTTTCTATCAAAATATTTTTAATGCTAAAATATGATCTAAAACTATGAAAAACTCATGTAATAATCTGCGTTTCATTCAAAAAAAATTTTTGAAGTGGAAAACATGGTGAAAATTGTGCATAAATTGATTATCAGAATAACGCTTATAACTCAAAAGTAAACAAAAATATCATTATTTTGTAAATTGTATCTTATTCATCATAACATTTCGTGGGGCTGGCACTACTTTCATGATGAAAATCATATTACTACAAATTTTATTGTGTTTCGAGTCAAATAACAATGAAAAACAAAAAAAAAAAAGTTATAACAATACATAATTTACACCTTTGTCACTAAAAACATATCAATTTTAGAACCATGAAAAGAGTAGGGTTTTTTAAAAACTATATAAAAAGGATGATACTTGCAAAATTTAAATTAGTTTCATTCATAACTTTTTCTGATATCTACGTTTTCCATAAGTAAATATGTCGCAAAAACTCATTTTGAGAAAAATCAAAAACAAACTTTCAAATGCAATTAAAAATTAAGACCAAGTGAAATTCAAATCCCAGTAACTTAAATACTAAATTAGGTATAAACAAAGTTCAAACAGTATTAGAAAGGAAAAAGTTTAAATTTTAAACTGACATTAAAATTAGAAAATCGAAAGTTTTGACAAAAAAAATGACGCTTTAAAGGTGTACGAAAACCTTAAATATCATATTAAGACATACAGACTCAAACACACACACACACCTATATATATATATGCACGTTTTGAAACAGAACATGTAACACAGCCAACTCTTCTTGCTTTCCTCTCAAAATCAACGCAGTAGTATGTTATTAAGTATATTAAGTAATACGCAGTAGTAAGTATATTAAATATTAGCGCAGTAGTAAGTATATTAAATATTAGCGCAGTAGTAAGTATGTTATTCAATGGCTTTGTCAGTTTGAACATATAAGCTGATACTATGAATAAGCGGTTACTACATTGATATTAAAAC
>BMAW01101363.1:103358-178271 GCA_019974015.1 Nephila pilipes | reverse complement strand
TTTATAATCAATTGAGATGTAATGTGATTTAAGAAGTTGAATTAAATAAAAAAGATTATTTTATCAATCGAAAGGGATGTTCATAAATATGAAGTGATTGGAATCATTATTTTTCATAATCTTGTTAGTGTTTGGATTTTTAACTTTTGATCAATTAAACAATGAAAAGAATTTCTGAAAAAAACAAAAAATTATGTTTTAAGTGTTTGTAACATAATTTGCAAGCTATAAAAATATTTAAAAAGTAGTCAAACTATTTATCTGCATATGACGAAATTAAAACATACTGTCTATAATACCTGGTATATAATGTTTTATTTCACTTAATGTATAAAATGTTAATCATAAAAGAACATGAATTTTGAGAAACTTGCTATAGTCATTGATATTATTTTTCTTTGATATTTCAGAGAATAAATTTCGTGAGACAAACATTATAAATTTATTATTTTATTCTTAAGAAAAGTTATGAAAAAATTGTACTTGTGCGCGAATTTTCTTTTAAAATCTTAAAATAAATTTTTTAGATATTCTGCGAAAGTATTAAATCCAGATATTCTAATAGAGTTTTTGTTTCAATGAAACAATAGTTGATATTTTTGACAAATCGAATATCTCATATCTAAATTTCAAATTGGATTATTATTATATCATTTTATCTGAGTTCTTACTAATTTTTATTTTAAAAAATGTGCTTAAAAATTAAAAATTAAAATTGTTACCTCTTATAAATATAAAAAATTATAAATGAAATTCCGATTTAATTACTTTAAATGGATATTTATCTTAAAATAGGTTGATTTCTTCTTAAACGCTTTCCAGGAAAAAAACCGGTAGAAAAGCACTAATTTTTGTACTCGAAGATTCAGAGTTTGAATTATTGACTTAAAGAGTATTTTTCCCTTTTACTAGAATTTAAGAGATTTATCACTGTTTATTTTATCAAATGCATATATGCTTTTTCGTATTATTCAGTCAGAAAATTTTAACAAAACTTCGTTCAGTCAATAAAGGGGCAATATAAAGGTAAAAAACGTTGATAAGTTACTATTTTAATACTTGAAAATTCAATACAATCTTATTATATATACTTATAAATGATTATTATATATTTTGTAAAGATTAATATTTACAATTTGAGAAATTTTGATGCTTAAAACTTAAATTATGAGTTTCAATCATTCAATACATAAAATGTTAGTATTATATCCTTAATAAATAATATTATAGCATTAAATTATGAAAATTAATTAATTGAGATATTTTATTTGTATACTTATATTTAAAAATTGAAAGTTTCTATAAAGAAAGCGTCTTGTTAATTAATAATTACTTCTAAAAATACGAAATTATTAATAATCTTGGTATCTATTTATATAGAGTAAGAAAATTTTATAATTTTAATTAAAATCTTAGTCTTGAATCAATTGCTTTAGTTTTCAATGCATAACTACAAGATTGGAGTCTGCCCTACTTGCAGTCAACTGTAATGAACAGTTATCCGTGGATCTAGTAGCCTTATGTTTTCCTATGCCTAATTACAAGAAGCTGATTATGTTCTTGAAAATTAAGTCCACAGTTTATGGAATACGGAAGTTTCATCTTATTATATAAGATTTGCCTGATCCATTTCTATTTGTCCTTTTGCACATCAATGTAATTATAATGATGATCATTAATCATATCAAAAATAAATATAAAACACCTAGAAATTTCCATTGTGCATTTCTAATCGTAACTAACTTACAAAAATTAGAGTAATAACTTTCGGAATGTTAACTTTTTCCTGAATCAATTGTCCAAACTGATTGCAGCAGATGTTTGAAAACGTTATGAAAATCACGTTTTGCTTCACAAAAAAGAGTAAATTTGAAATACATGCATAGAGAATGCCAAACATCAAGTTTATTTACTCCCAAGCAATTTTTAATTTACCTTTCAGGTGTAACCAACACTGAAAATATTCTCATATCCATAAATTAAGGATAATTCAGAATCAGAAGGAAATCGAACTCTAAAGTAAAAATTTCACCTGTAGAATGATCGCACACATCTTCAAAAATAAAATGCAAATTACAGGAAATCATCAGATGACGCCGATATTATGTCACAATGACGGAGGTGTATATAAGAAGTATTAACAAATAAATAAAATTGTTCTCCAGCGTTCTGTAAGCCCTTCAGTGCCACAACTGAATAGTTATGACACAGAGGACGCATATGGATGACTTTTCTCGAGGTTGAATTATCGGCCGCTTTGAATGGGGAAGTACTCATATGAAAGTGTCCAAAGAACTTGGAATCGCCTTAAGTGTCATCTCTAGGCCAGGCAATGATTCGAAAATGATGGAGATGTCACTGAACGTTACAGTACTCGTCGCCTCCAAGTTGCAACGGCTGTAGCTGAAAGGCTGTAGCTGAAAAAAAAGCAGACGAAGCACAGTATCAGGCATATCTCGTCAGTTATTTTCAGTTACGAGTACAACAGTTTCAAGGCAAGCTGTGTGCAAACGTTTCGAACATATTGGTCTATATTCTCACAGACCGCTAACAATACTTCTCTGTCGTCATTGGTTAGCCTAGATTACAGAACTTGTAATGTGGATATCATCGCAGAGGGAGAGTGTGATTTTTTTGGACGAATCGTCTTAACCCTCTACGAGAAATCGAAAAGTACTTACTACCTCCAATACAACATCATTGAACGAGATCGATACGATGGTGCAGGATTGTTTGTTTGGGGTGGAATGATACTGGGCTCCAAAACAAATCAACGTGTTCAAATGGGAACCATGAAAGGCCAAATTTATCATGGCATCAACCTGGAACAACCTGTTCGTTTGTTTAGGGGTGCCATGGATGCAGAATGTGTATTTATGGATAACAACGCTTGTTCACACAGTGCAAACATTGTAAACAAATGCCTCCAATATGAGGACATCACCCATATGGAATGGACAACATTCTCAAATGACTTGAATCCGATACATCTTGTGTAGGATTGACCCACGAATTGCAGTCTGTCTATCACCTCCTACATGTGTACCAGAACTTCCTAGAGCTTTGCTTTCTGTGTGGAGAAATCTTTCCCAAGATCAATCGATAATTGGATACTCAGCATGCATAGGCATTGTACGGAATATATTTCGTTTTCTTGGAGACACTAAGGGTATTAACTATCATACCGATTATGTAATGGCAAGTTTTTGTATCAGAGATATTTTTTGCAATTGTTCCAAGGAGCAAAAATTGTACTTTTTTATGAATGGTATCATACATACACCATCTTTTTTTGCTCTTCATCTTTTGTTTAATAAATAGGCTTTATGAATAAGTTACGCTTGTTTTGTTTCTGAACATTTATATGCCGGATATGGCATTATCCTTAAACTTATGGATGTAAGTTTAATTATATATGATTTAATTCCTTTGGTAACTTAAGGAATTAAATCATATATAATTGATCAACATAAGTCTCTGAACATAGTTTTGCATGGGCAACTAAAGAACGAAATCAAACACAAAGAACATTTCTAAATCAAATTTAAGATTGGAAGGAACATAAAGAATGAAGTAATAGATTATATTATTGTATTTAACTTCCCTCTTATAACTTAAAGATAGGTATTAATTTCGAAGTGATTGTAGTTGTGTGTTTACTAATTTCACACTGAGAAGCAACACGTGGACTAATGGCAATGGACTTCATAACTTACCGTCTCGATCAAGTAATGAGGATGACACCTGAGCTAGTACCTGCCACTTCAAACTTTTACACCAGACAAAGAAGGAGATCAGATTCATCTCGAATGGATTTAAAATGCATAAGTCCCACTAAGTGGTTGGTCTTCAGTGGCATCCGGAATCAAACCCATGACTCGACATAAATAATGCCGTTCGCAGACATGTCCACTAGACTACTACAGTTACAGTATCGATGGTGAAACGTATCATTTAGAATCTCGTTAACATAGCGAGAACTAAATTAGAGCTGACGTTTCAGTTATCTAAATTACCCCACACGCTCTTTAATTTGAAGACTTTGAAATCAGTTAAATTTAACATGCAGGATTCCCATTTGGTTAACGTGACAGCCTTCGATAAAATAGAAACTTGATTTTATAATTCGACTTATAAAAATCATAGGTACTGTATATAATATTATTTGTGTGGTAGATAGGCTAAGTGTAACAGTTGTTAGTTTTGGGGGGTTATAAAGCAACTGATTAAGATCCAAGGAACTCTGGTTTTGAGATTCAAATGTATCTAAGATTCTTTGCTGAATGTTTGAATCTTTTTAACATTCAAAACTGAATCATTAGTTTTCATGATAAAAATACTTTTGTTATTTTGTTATAATGAAATGAATACATCCTTAAATTTTCTTTTTTTATAAATAAATTTCTATTACCTGCCTTAGATTTAATTCATTTGTAAACACTGAGCTAAAATGCGAACTTGTTAAACAGTAATAATGCATTCTGAAACAAAACTTTTGACTTTACAAAGTGACATTAGAAATATCATAGGAATTTCAATCATTTTCAGCGCATTCAAAAAGTAATTCTAACTAAGGTATACTTCTAAGTTTCATTCATGCGAGCGTCTAGACTGAAAATAAACAATATTTAATTTAAAATCAGCTTGCGTCCTAAAGTTTTCTTGGATCAGTCGGTTTAGAAAACTAGATTCTTATACAAATAATGTACGTAAATAATACATTCATATAAATTAGACATAAGGTAAACTAAACATATTACAGTAAGAAAAACTCAGTTTAATCATAGAATTTAATTCTTTGCACTGAAATAATTTCTAACAACATAAATTCTTTCTAGTTTAATTCCAAGTAAATATAGCTTTGTTTATTCCATTATTTTCTTATATAGATTACTAGATATATTCCTGGTATAGAATGGGCTTAAAATCAATGCTCAGAATATATTAAGTGTTTTGAGTATAATAAATGAATTAGAAATAAATTTAAATTAATATGTTATTTTCCCTTAGTGATCTTCCTATCATATACATGTCATAATGCCTTTAAAGAAAAAGTGATATAATTCTTAATTTTGCAAGAAAATACATTCTTTTTTGAATGCGATATTTTTTAAGAGTAAACAAACAAGATCTAATATAGCATGGCTTGAACGTGTACAGATTTGAGTATTCCCTCTTCCTGTTAAACGGTTTTTATAAATTTATATTTTGAAAGTCAGAATCAGAATTATAGTTAGACATTCATTTAAGAGTATGTCAACCTATAAAATATCTACTGTATTAAAATTTGAAGATTAAATCCGTGCTAGAAAACAAAACACTTTCTTTTATCATTAATCTATTTAATTATGAAACCAAGACGATGAAAATAATTTCGTTTCATCTCAATTTAACAAAAACAGAAAAACACATTGGGTTGTCAAGAATATATTGTATATGTGTATGGATAACTTCTTATAATATATTCATAAATAATGGTGAATGAATTAGATATTGCTCATTAAAGTCTTATTTGCTCTTTATAAAAGGTGAAATAATTAATTTTCAACTAGTTTGTTTTCTATTAATAAAAATAATTAATAAAAATTAATTTCTATTAATAAAAATAGTTTCTTATGTATTTTAAATTTTTTTCACATTACAATTTAATTTACAGCATTAGCGTTTGTCCCTGTACGAGTAATCAATCCTGTGAAATAAGTCCTGTGAAACAACATTGATTATGACTGAATGAAATTAAAGAGGGAACAATAACATGTAAATAAAAGAAAACTCCATACCTTCATTAAAAAATTAATTCATTTATTTTGAAGATAGTAATATGGATATAAATCTGATAAATAAAAAACTGTTGATCGGTTTCCAATACAAACTGAATAATAAAATGTAGTCTTCGACTTCAATACGCTATGACTTTTAAATTGCATTTATATTGATAAGATTTATTTTCTGTTGTTAGTTTCATATTAAATCACAATTTAACAAAAAATGTACAAAAACATAGTTTTTAATAGACTGATAGATCCACATAGATTTCTGAAGATGCTGTCTAAGTTTATTAAATATATATAGTTCCTTTGTTTATAGTTTCCAATCATACCTACACTTTTTGTTTTTGTACGTCTTTGCCAGATTTTTCTCGTGATTTAACAGAATTTTAAATAGAAATTAATTCTTAGCGATTATCATAGGGGAATATTTTGAAGCTGAATTTCAACCAAGCGTTAAAGATTACATTTGAGCATTGATTTTATTTTGAGCCGGGCTAATAAAATTAACTTTTTATTTTTACACTAATCTATAATTTCCTATATATGCCTTTGATAATTGCTTCGGACATTCTATTTCCTATATACATCTTCTAGTATAGGGAATAATATACTTGAAGAAATGATTCTATTTATAACTCTCTCTAGTACACTAGTCCCAGTTTTATAGGCGAGATTATCTCGATGAATGAAAAATTTATAATTTCCCATATTTAAAAACAAAATGCTTCATCTTATATGATTAGGTTACTTTGAAAAATCGTTGCTTAAGTGAATAAACTAAATAATTGTTTCTGTTTTCCATCATTTTGAATTTCGATTAAGGAAATAATGATAATTTTATAATCGTTCAAATTCAATTGAAGAGAACGATGCCATTTGGAAGAATGCAAATTCTTTACTTGTTAAAATTATAAATCATATTTTTCTCTTATGTGATTAAGTAATTTTGTTTAATTAATACTGCTCGAGAGTTGTTCTACTATTAATTGTGTTTGTTTTCATCATTTGGATTCACATTCAGGAAACAAGGATAGTAATTTGTGGGATACTGCATTTTCCAAATTTTGATTCGTTCAATGTGTCTCACTCGGATTTAATTTGACGAATCCTATTATTCTACTTGAAAATCTTCACAGGAATTAAAATGTAAGCTTATGAATCATATTTTACTAAGCCATGTTAATTAGTTAGTGGAGTTCCAATAAAGCATATAGGCCATCTTAAGCTTATGGCTAAAAGCTGGGAGTTCAACTGAGTGGTTATGTTTAATTTTATTGAAAGTTGGGATCTGTACTAATGGGGATTTTAAGAGTCAAAATTAATTAAATTATTATGGGTCCGTTATGAATGGGGGTAGGATAACTAATTGGTTAAAGTTTCTTATTTAGAGAGTGGCTTAGTGTAAATCGAATCGTGGTTCTTAGTCCTACAAACACTACTCATTTGAAATAATGTGGGGTGCAGCACTATAAATAACACTGATTCTTAAAGTCTATATTTCATATGCCATTTCAAATGAAAAAAAAATCAACTCAGGTGTAGATGATACAAATAAAGATTAGCACTGTCTCCATTTATCTGTAATAACCCTTGCGTCACATTAGGGAAATGCTAATAATAGCGAGTTCATGGCTAGCAATGTTCACGTCCATTCGTAAATTTCAGTCCATACACTACTAAACATGTTTCGCTTAGATGTGCTGATGCACATTGAATCTGTTCAGCATCAGTATCCTTACGTTGGGATGAAGTAAAAAATTGAGAGTAGGCCTGATCAGGTGTCAACCTAGTCACTTTGTGACGACTGCCCATTCTGGGCTACCTCTTTTGCCATAACTAAATTCAATTATTAAACACCAAGATTCAATAAGTCAATCAAAGAAACACTAAAACAATAGTTACGCAATTTATTAACTTCTAGTTAATATAACAACAATTATTAATGCCCTCCCGGGCAAGGATTTTACTACCTTAACTCAACCCACCAATAATAATCTATCAGACTCTTACCACTAAGCCTTCCTCGACTGCAACTCAGACTCTGGAACAATTGTTGAACACTGGAATAACTAAATCTCTGGAATTACTCAACTTTCAATCCAACCACCTACTTCAACTTCTCCTTCAACTCTTCCTTCAACCTCTCTATCGCGACTTTCAGTCGGAGTTTATATATTTCATAATTCTCCCGATTCACATCATTTCTACCTGCTTTCTATCTACATATTCACGTTTCATTTTTGGTTGGGCAAAGGTTGCTTAGCAAAAGCAATCAATCTTAATGAAAAGCCCCCAAGGTTAGTGAAGAGAAACCACGAATAGCCCAATGTCACAACTTGCGACATTAATAAACTATCACATTATACTATTTGATAGTATACTACTTTAGATGGAACAAATTTTACTAGGTGTAAAATGTCTAAATGCGTCAATCCATTTTTACGCTTTTCCTGTTATGAGTCTAAATCTGGCAGGAAATTGCTTGTATACCACCAACAAGGCAATAACTGTGTTAATAGTTGATATGACACAATATCCGTTGTCTTATCGGGATTATAAAATTCAAAGCATGATAAAAACAAAACACTATCATGTGTACAGTTAATAGGAATTATTGCTACTACCGAAAAAAATTTCACATGAAATTTTGCTAGCTGAGTCTAATAATGAGTAAATAGACAAAGCAGTACAAGTTGATTGAAGAAAGCTTTTAAAATTAGACTTTAAAAATGTAACATGAAAGATAATTCATGGTGAATAAAATTTTAAAAAAATATTAAAACTTCTTTAGACTTTTATGATGCACGTATAGTGCTTAAGTAGATTTAATTTTAATAATTAAAAAAATAATGGAATTGGCTTTGCTAGTTTCATTTTATGGTTACTAATATTTTTGTCCTCATAAGTCCTAGAAAAAGGAGAATTGCTCAAAATAAATATTAATTAACGTAAAGTAAGCTTACTTACAAGTCCCAGGCTCTACAGAAGCAATAACTATCCGGTCAAGGAGAAATCTTCATCAAATTTCCAATTTAATTTTATTTTTACAAGCGAAATATTTTATAAGAACAAAGTCGTTGCCAATGTTAACAACAAATAAAGATAAAAACAGACAATTTTGCCATAAAAATCATAATTAAATTTAATATTAAAATATAAAAGCAAATGATAAAGTATTGAAGTAAACGGTAATATTCTGTTTGGATATTAAAATAAAGATAAAAGATAAGATAAAATATTGTATCATAGTAATGTAAACATACCTCAATCAAACTAAATGTAATTATTCTAATCATAATGTATTATAATATCAATCTTTTGAACGTAACATCCTGTATCCTTTATTTTATACACATGCATTTTGTTGACGCCATTTCCTCAAAACAACAGCTTGTTAGCACATGTTAATAAATGCATTCACCACAGCATCAGAAAGGAATGCTTTGGAAAGAGAAATCTTTCTATTTCTGTTAATACACATTGTATTTAGTTAGATATTATTTTAAAAATGTTTATTATTGAATCTGTTCTTCAATAAAATTTTAGAGGACATAGAAGCCAAGCGGTTACTATCCGGAGCTTATAGTGAACGTCATTTTTGTCGAGTAGTGAGCTCGAATCTCGCTGAAATAAGAAAAACCTTCGTATAGTGGGTTTAATACACGTTAAATCTATTAAAGTTCACTGTCCTTAAGTGGGAATGGTATTGATGTTAGGAATGGGTGATACAAATGATGTGTCGTCTCCGTCACTTAACTAAGGCTCAAAATTACGAGGTCTAATACCAATAGTCCTCTTGTTCCATCTAAATGCGACATTAATAAACAATCACATTATAATTCTATTTGACAGTATACTAATTTAGAGACAGTATACTACTAAACAAAATCTATTAGATGTAAAATGTCTAAAATACAACTAAATGTATATATACTACAAAAATGATATTAAATGAATTCATACTAAAATAAAAAAAAAACCGCATGAATCATATAAAATAACAAAACGAATGAAATGGAAAGAAATATTTCCTTTCTGGTGTATGTTTACAAGTATACTTAAGAAAATCAAAATAATAATTATAGTCATTTAAAAACAGATTTATCTTGTGCGAAATTAATTATTTCAGTATATCTTACATTTTCAACTACATAAAAATTAAAGTACATTTAAGAAATTCGACAATTTTTTATATCAATGGGAAGAGGAAAAATGAAAATTTACTATTATAAATAGAAATGATTAGAAAAATGTTTTGGATGGAAGGGGAAAAAAAATTCCTTTACTATGAGATTAAATTTTTCACGAACTTCAATAAAAACACTTATTCTGAAACTTGAGGCAAAATACGTTGACATTTATTATATCAGTTACATACTCACGTAATTTCCCAAGTTATTGAAATAATTTTAAGACTGATATTAATTTTGTACGTTAAAAGACAAGAAGACGAACGAAAATAAATAAAATTAAGATATACTTATTAAGGTAACATTTTTAAAACTATAGCACTTTTAATTATTTATGTAGGCATCTTTGAATATAATTCACCCTCAATTGTTGTCTCCTATTTTTTTACTCTCTCTTCAAATAAATATAGTTATTATCCTTTTATGAAGCTATGTAAATAATTACTAAAAGCAGTTTACATAATTCATTAACCCATAAACGAACAAAAATGGCTGTGTTTGTAAAATGTAAATTTATTAATTTTATATAATTAAAAATTTACTCAAAAGTTTCTCTTTATATATTGAGCTCATAAATTGGAATAAATGGTTATGGGGAGCCTTATTATAATTTTTAAAATATTCAATTAAAATGTATGTACTAAATAGTTAATAGACTGTTCATGAATATTCATTAGGAAATCTTCCTATCACGTCATTAGCATTGCATAAAAAAGATATCTTACATTTGTTTATATCATGAGTTTAAAATAAAATGTTTGATGTTTTTATAAAATTCTTAAAAGAATTGGCAGCTTTGTTACAAAAGAAAGAAAGCTAAAGCAATTACATGTTCTGCGTTCCATAAAGATAATTCATAATGTCATATTTTTCGTTCTTATTAGTTAAGTCTTCCCATTACACATATAAATAACATCGCGTAATATTTAATGATTTAAACATCAGGATTTGCTCAAACATTGCTAAACAAATGTTTACTAATTACCAACATTATATTTCACTTCCATTTTCTGCAAAATGTATGATATTTTAACCTTAAATATTGCATAGTGAAATATTTTATGTAAATACAACCCCTATTTTAAATGTTTGTCAACTATTTTATATATGGAATTTTTAAACTTCTGTAATTACATGCATTATATATGCTTAAGTAAGTACTTAAATAAGTTTTAACTATTAGGATATGTAAAGACTTACTTAAATCTGTTCATTAATCTACTTCAAATATTTACAGTTTTAAAATGCGAACGAATAATTAAGGTATACAAATTTCATAACATTGGAAACTTTAGGTCATTAATTAATAATGTTTTATCAAACCATGATCAAGCACATTAATAAAAATTCTCAGAAATGATGACATCAGTGGCTTAGAAATGAAGGCAGTATACTACATTGAGTAATAACGTATTCTAACTTATAACAAAAAATCACTAAAATTATACACAAATAAATTTCATTTCTATTTACATATTAATTACTTATATATATATTTTGTCTTAATCTCTCTCTCTACAGATTTTTCATAATATGTTTGCTTATTATTAAGAAATATTTTATAATAAATTAAAATTAATTAAATCTCTTAATTGCTTATTTTATAAGAAAACTTCTATATATAAGGAAAAATACATAAACTTAAACTAATTAAACATTCTTTTACGGAAATAAATTATTTGCTTTTACAAAAATTCGATGCGTGGAAATTTTATATGAAAATATATAGGAATCATTTTTAATGGGAATCAGAAAAGATTTAACTCTTGGTTCATCTAATTTCTTTTACTTTTATCCCTTACTATAGACATATGACCGACATGTATTTCAGTTCATCTACATTACTTGTTAAGTTGCGTATTCTCGAAATGTGTATATTAATACGACCGAATATTCGTGATGTTATACCAAATGTATCAATATCTTTGAATTAATTTATCAATAATTTAATTTGTAATATATAACACACATTTTTTCAAATTAAAAATTACATTGTTTTACCTTTAATAAAATGAGAACAAATTAGATCTTCATATGCACATGGTAGTTTTAAAAAATTGTTTCTTAATTTTCTGTATCGACTCCTTTATGTACATCACGTCAATCTTTTTATTACAATTATGGTTAAGGCATGTACAGCTTGTTTTTAGTTTCGATGGGTATATTGCAGTCATTGTGATTTTTATTGTCATTTTAGTCTATTATGCTTAATACCGTTTATTACAAGCCACAATGTATACCACACTAAAACTATTACGTGACTGGAAATTTCATTATATTAGTCTGCGTAGGCAATTTACAAGTTCTCAAGTTTGTATATTAAGTCATTTTAAATCCCAGTTTATGATAATGCACTGAAGAAAACAAAACGCATATATGATTCAATTTTTTTTCATAATATTATTGACGATGATTCTTCGCTGTCACGAATTATAAATGCTATTAATATTTACAAGTAATATCCTACTATAACATACATTTTTTAAAGTACAAATATGGAGGGTTGTTTTACATTAGGGGTCTTTGTAAAGACGTATGTATTATATAGGTGAATTTTACCAAAATTCTTATACACTGCTGATCATTAAAATTGCAACACCATGAAGGAAAGAAAATACAAAAAAGATATTTAATGCACGTAAACAGTACGGCAGAAAGACAAAATGATTAAATTTGTAAGCAATTTAGGGGTTTATAGAGGTGCCAATTTCGTAGAAAAAGCTACCCCCCCCCCTGGCAGCTTACCTAGTTAAGCATAAAGTCGAACTGGGCTTGGATGACAGGAACGGGCAACTAACCACTAGCAGCAATACCACTATACGGTAAACTACTATTCCTGTAGACTACAATTCGATCTCTATCCAAGGCAAAATACGTGCTGGTAATCATTTTTCCTTCATACGGGAGACATCACAGCAACTTTTCACCAGATAACAACGTTCAAATGCAAATTGTGCATGAGAACCCTACTGTTAATTTCTTCGCTTAAACACATTGTAGGTGTCACTATCAGCGCAAGCTTTGCAATAATGTGTAGAAAACTAATCATTTACATATCATAACATCTTCCTGTCGTGTAAATTTCACACGTGTAGCGTATCGCCTTTTTGCAGTAACAATTTTAATTGCTGGTAGTTTAGTATAAGATTGAAAGTAAAAAAATAAATTCAAAGTGAATATACAGAAAATCAGTAGTTTTCAAAATTCAGTTTTTAATAAGGTATAAATTCATTAAGATTTCGAATACTTGAAAAATTAAATATTTATTGAAAATCAAAATTTGAGAAACAAGTCCATATTTTTTAAAATACACTTTTCCGTGTGCTTAGGATCTATGCAACTCGCGACAATCAGAACTTATGATTATAATAATAATTCGAGTGGGTTTGTGAAATAATGAAAAAATTAGATGACCTTATGAAACAAAAGAAATATATATATATATATTTGGCTTAATATACATATAACTGATGAAACAAGAAAAACATTTTTCGAAAAGCAATTTTTACGTTAATATTTATGTATACATTTATGCTGAATTTCATTTACCTGCCATTTTAGTGGGCTTACATAATTTAAGGATATATTTTTATTTATAGTCCTTACAATAAAATGCATATCTTACATTTTTTCCCTTTATACAGATAAATTACACATACGTTGATTGAATGTTTTAAATGTTATTTATAAATGTATGTAGCCTGTTTGAATAAAAGTGGTGTTGAAAAATATAAATCAAAAATGCGTCTTGTTAGTCAGAGCGGAATTCAGTTGAAACTGTAGGAGAATTTGCATATGAAACGCATGAATTTGCAATATTTAAGGAATGAATATATAAGAGGGTTTTGTTCTTAGATGCAATTTAACACTAAACTACAAAAGACATTAGGTATAATTTTAATTTAACTTGAGAACCATGAAGTTTTGTATATTCATTGAAATGAAATAGATAGCTAATATTAGCATAAGACTATAGATATTAAGACTTTTTTCAAGATTATTACAGACAGGATCATTTCAGTTGAAAAAAAAATCCTTCAGATCTCTTAACATGTATTCTAACTTCTTATAATATACGAATAAAAAGCACTAATTTAATGAACTGTGTGATTTGAAACGATAAAATTTAATAACAATAAAAAAAATCACTAATTAACACCTATTAAAAATGGCTCTCGAATAAAAAGTAGAATAAGTTTATGTTTTTCTTTTAAATGCTAGGAATGTAAAAGAAAAAAAAATTGACTTTTTATCATTTATTTTTTGTAGCTTTCAATGAAGCCCAAAGCGAATAAACGACGCAAACATGTTTACTGTTTATGGGAAAGAAAACGAAGATGTGAAAATGTCAATATCAAAAGTTTTATTTGACACATGAACAAATCCTTTTCTCACTTTTGAAAAGAGAAAAAAAAAAGAATCTTAAAAGGGCTTACTTCGTTGAATTCTTCTGTCAACTTTACTCTAGAAAAAATTAGTAGTAAACATCTTTTAAGCTTTAAGTGAACTGTCTGGAGTAATAAAATAATAATAACGGTATAAGAAACGTTATAAAAAAATTTAGAGATCAATACATAATTTAGAAGGAAATATATTTCCACACATTTAAAACAATAGATTCTACTTAAAAGGAATTACCGTACCTTTTTGGTAATACTAAACTAATTATTTTAACAATGCACTAAACAACATTTTAAGAATGCAAATTTAATTTATTTTGCGTTTGCTTTTCCGAAAATAATGGACAAAAAAATACGGGAAGCGGAACGGATATTGTTGCTATATCCTAGGAAACTTATATGAAAGGGATGCATATATTACTAATAATTGAAATTGGCATAAAAATAGCATAAAAATATTTCCATATATTATCATGACGGTGTCCCAATTCTATTTGAAAATGCGCCAAATACTTTGTAAAATGTATGAACTTTTTTTCTTGTAGATAAATGCGGAATTTCTTCCAAAATTTGGATATTAAGTCCATCCAAACACAAAAGTCAGTAAGTTTGGAATTGTTTCAGAAATTTGGGAAGAGTAAGTTCATCTACGAGGCAGTCACAAAGGTTCATAAAAGTAGAATTGTTTTCGAAATTCGGGTAGTAAATCCAAATGCAATGCAGCGACAAGAGACTATATATAACGAATTGCATCCGAAATTCGGGTAGTAAATTTTTCCTCGAGGTAGGTGAGATCTTGAAGCCGCAAGAGTAATCACGCTTGAATTTTTCTTTTTTATATCGGATAGTTTTGAAATTTTCAAACAATATGCTAGGTTATTCTGCCCCAGTAAATTTAAATATATAATTGTTCCAGAAACTGGTAAAGATGTAAATATCTCCAGCTCTAAATTGACTTATTATGATAGAGAAAGGTTCAGGAGAATTCACGTCGTCATATGTAATAACAAGTTGTTAAAGTTATAGTTTTACTATAAGCAACAATATTGCTGAGAGGTCAGTTTATATTTCATTATTAGAAACTTGCATATTTCAAATATAGAAAAGGATTGAACAATTGGTATTAATAGGAAAAATTGTGCTTCACTGTTGTGCGTCGAAAGTTGACGGCAGATAAGGAGTTGAGCATGTCTTCCTCACGAATGACAATGATAACCGATTATAATAGCCCTTCAGAAACAATGGTCTATTGATGAGCTTGTATATCTGCTTTTCTAGCCAATAATGTGCGTCCTTGTACTAGAAGGACCATGGAATGACCTTGAGTGCCCCGCACATCTTTCACACAGTCAGGGAGTGAACGATTGGCCCAACAATAGCTACAGGAATAATAAAATCGCTAGAAATGGACTGCATTAGAACTTGTTTAACGGAGCATTATTTGACCAGCTACTTCGAGATGAAATGATGATCTCGTCAAAAAGGAGGGGTGCTCATTTTACCAAAACGTTCTCAAAACACAGTAAAGGATATATAACTACACTTGAAACATCATAGCGGTGATTATATAGATATTTAATCAGTAATTACCTCAAAAGTTTGCAGATGTTAATAATTAGCAACCCTCACAAAATCATATAAATGAAAGTTTGAAGCTGCAATTAGTTTTAAAGCAAATATGTAATATTTTATTTCAATATTAACTCTGTGGTTAGGTTTATTATTATATTGCTGTTAGTTCTTATTTCGTTACTGGAATATCTTGGTCAACAAAATAAATACTGTGACTTTTATTTTCTTACGAATGAAACATATTAGCATACATATTTGGTTCAATTTATGTGAAACAGAAGCAAATAAGTAAAACCAATTTTATATGAGCTAGTGTGTGCTCATCTGTGTTTTCCTTTAATTAAATTTACACATTTTATTTAATTTAAAGTATAGTCTATTTATTTAACGATGTGTATCTACACTTATAAGAAAATGTAATTTTCTTTTGTAAAGAATATATTTTATCTATGATATTTAAGACAGTTCTATGGATTCGGATTTGATTTATTCACTACAAAAATGATTTTTTCGAAATTAAAAACAGTGTTGCATATCAATAGTTTAGACCGAACCAAATTAAATTACTTCTCTTTACCTTTATCCACAATTTTTCTGCATATTGTGCTAATACAAATAATTTTGGTAAACTCTGAATTCCTTTTTCAAATAAAAAGTAGGCGTTTCATATATATATATATATATATATATATATATATCTGTGTGTTAACTTAAACAAAACCTACTAAATTTTATTAATGTGCTTATAACATTGCACAAAAGACATTACTTGAAAAAATTAAAATTATTTTTTGTATGCAGCTATATATATTATCCAACCCTGACATCAATATCATAAATCAGGCATAAATGGCTTAAATAAATGACGTTATTAAAAAAAATTGATTTAATTTCATGAATACACAGATCTAAACATGATGCATATTTCCCTTTTTCGAAAACTGAACACCTTAAGTTTGAGATGGAACTACTAATAGACGTCATAAGAAAATTAAGCTTTAGAAATAATTAAAAGAGCTTATGAAAAATCTTAAATTTAAAAGGAATCTTATACTATATTTAAGAAACTAATATTTTAAAATTAAATTTTAAGTATGAGTGTTATAAAAGGTAAAAGTGAATTCACCATACGAAATTCAATAATTTATAGAAGGAAAAAATATTCAAATTAAGATTATACAGAATTCAATTTGCAAACACTTTTGCATTTATTTCAATAAAGAACAAAATTTGACAGAAACTTATTTTTAGCTAGGAAAAAAACATTCATCTTAAAAAAATGAGATTGCTTTGTTCTAAGAACAATGACTGAATTTTAAGATATTCACTTGTGTCGTTTTACAATTTCTTGTCATATTTTAATGTTATGCTATTGGATCATGTTGCCGTAATATCTTAGTAGTCATTATCACTGACTCGCAGCTGTCATTATTTTCATTGAATACTGGGTTTCAGCCTTGTTGCTAAGAAAGGTTTACTGTGTAGCGGGGCTGATGTACGTTAAATCTGCAGAGATCCAAGTCATCTGTTGGCATGGTGTAGAAATTTAGAGTGGGAAGTGCTAGCCCAAGTGTCACTCTCGTCATTTGACAGTGGCTAAAAATTACTATGTTTGCGGCAAGAGACCATTTGTTACAACTCAGTGCAATGTTAACAACAAAAAAACACAATATCTGTTTGACTTGTTAAATGCTAAGACATATGAGTTAAAATTATTCCCTTTCCAAATTGGTTGGTATCAGAAATTCCCTACAGAAGTCCAGGTGGATTCTTAAAGGGCTTATGGGATTCAAAAAATAGTCTACAGTATTCTAAATGTCTATTGAGGATCAAAAGAAATTTTTTTTATTTAAAAGTTGTATTTAATTTTTATTGATTGTAATTATCAGATAATAATATTCGTTATAACATATATAGATATATTAGAAATTTGTATATGGAGATGTGATCTATGCATCTAAAGCGATATATCATCTAATTTTTGTAAACGCACTTTGGCTTTCATTTGAATACCAACATGCGCTGATTGCTATATAGGACCAAGGAAATCTTCTTCGCACACAGCTAAAACGGTTCGCATATAGATTTTCGCGTAACATCAATTGCCCATATCCGCATAATATAGATAATAAAGCAATAATAATTATTAAGAAAAGCTAAAAATCGATTGAATATTACAGAACGTGGTGATTTATGATTATTACGAACTAATTTTATGCACAATATAAAAAAGTACTATATAAAAGTATTAGATACAATCATTGCATTTAATTTTTAAGGTATTAATGTTATAATGACATTTAATTCAGAAAAACTAAAAAATATTTAATAAAATAAATTTACAGAGGTTATAAGTTGATAAACAATTTCAAGAAGGCCCAATAGTTTTGAAAAGGTATCCATAATCGAACACAACTAACACATTAATTGAAATCAAAGCATTAAGCAATTAGAGTCGGCGTTTTCGAAATTGCATTATACTAATAAAAATGAAAATGAAAGAAGTATAAGAGATGAAACATAAATCCAATAAATAAATATTTTTTCTAATTTTCTGTTCCCATTCACTATTAAATTATTAACTATAAGTTTTTTTGTGCAGTTATTAGCATTCTGATTATACTGTATGATGCATATTATAGAGAAAAATGGAACATGATCAATGTACAGAATTATTCTTCTAAAAGGAGTTGATATTATGAACAATTAGGGTACACCTAATCTTTATTCAAAACCAGTCACTTCGGTTCCCTTAAGCAAATGAAAGATGCAAATACCTGCACTCTTATTGTTTTAAAATGTTAATTACATATTTAAATACTACAAGAGGTGTTCCTTTAATGAGACTAAAATAATTACCAAATGAATAAAATTATCAAATATCACTAAATATCATACAAATATAGTTTCTTTGCTAATGAAACTTATGATTAACTAACTAAAAGCAATTTACAGCAATTTGAATTAATTAATGATATATGCATAATGATTTTTTAAATATAATTTGATATCGTGATTAAATTCGACATAAACTTGTAAATGTATGAACAAATTTTTTTTTTTATTTTTAGTGATACTTTTTTCTTATGCATTTATGGAAACCTTTATCAATTTGCTGCAAATGCTCTTCAAGAAAATGTTAAACATACAGATATTTGGTTTGATTAATTAATATAACCTCTGAAGCTGATTTTTTAAGTTCAGCTGTCCATTTATTATAAAATTTAGAGAAATGAGTTAACAATTGAAATTTGAATGTATGAAATAAAATTCAAATGTTTAATTGAATTGAAATGTGAATGATTATCAAAAACATATTTACAGGTATTGTAAAATTATATATTACATTATTCAAATTAATATAAATGTATTTATTAGATTTTGGTTGAAGCCATACACGAGGGAAATAAAAATTCGAATTCACACAAAATTACTTGTATTTCTTCGCGAAAATTACAGATACTTAATATCATGTTATGTTTCTCTTTTTCATGCCTGACAATATATTTTCTTTTCTTTATATGTCGTGTAAATTTCCCCAGAATATATACATGCTAATGTGTTTAGCCGAATACTGCTAATTATATTGTGCCAGAAATAGTAGTATTCAAAATATATTCAAAAAGTTTTAAATGAAATTTGTATGTATGTTGAAATTTTAAAATTATAATATTCTTATTCTTTACTTTTAATCAAGCTGAAAATTTTTTAATGTAATATATCATATTTATTCACAATTTATTTAACTGAATGAAAAGAAGTTTAAATACTTTCTATTAAATTAAATAATTAACTTCAGAATGTGTTATCAGTAGGTCTTTTAGAACAAAATCATTATAAATTTTATCAAAATTAATTTTGTAATTACATTAATTGTTATAATTGGAGGTATAAGAAAACGAATACACAATAACCTGAAAACCCCACTATTCACTCATGACTTTTGAAAATGGGAATATTCATAGACAACATTTTTCCCTTTGTAGCAAGGGCATATTCAAATATCTTACCCACAGATTGGTGGGTTTATTCAATTCTTCGAAGCTGTCAAGTTGTAACTCATTCTCAGTCAAACAATGGGAGAACGTGCAGGAAAGGAAATTCACAGTCAGTTGCAACTGTCAACTTTTCTCTAAGTTTCCTCTTGACAACCTGAAATACGAGGGGTGGGGCGGAGATGAACACATTTGGTTAAATGGCCCCAAGCAGCGACATCTCTATAGCATGGGTTCTTTATTAAATATACTTGAAAGTCTCTAAATGTTATGTAGACCGACTTTGACATTTACAGAATTTACTTTCATTCAGCACGTAAGGCTTTTGAATCGGGCTTGGAATACAAATCGTCACCAACTATAAACATTTTGAAATAGAAACTACAAGATATCTTGTGAATATTTCTAAAAATATTTCACATACATTTACAAGAATTGGGTTGGAATAATCGTTTCAGCTTTTATACTTCTTTCATTTTCATTTTTATTAGTTATTCTAACTTTTGAATGATAAATTTTTAAATTAGAATAATCCTTAGGTAAATTATAAAGAATCAGTTTTAATTACTTCATTGTAAGCAAAATTATCATTTAAGTCTAATTTAAATTTTCAATGAGGCTAAGATTAAAAGAATAAATCTTAATTCTCAAAATTCTTATTAAACATTCATTATTTATGATAAAGTTATTTCTATATCAATAGCAAATAAATCTCTTTAAAAATCAATCAAAATTTAATAATAGAAAGGAAAAGATTATTCAGTATACTGTTAATGTCAAGACATCGACAAAAGCTCTAAAATTTTACATAGCTTATAATTTAAAGAAAAGTTATAGGCTACTAAATAGTAAAATAAAATGATTTTAATTAATGATCTTAATTGATCGTTTATATTATAAAACAAGAACATAAAATAGTTTGCGTCGGATTTTGTTTACTCAGTAGCAACGATTCGATTTATTAATAAGAATTCTAGCTGAATTTTATGCTTGAATGAAATTTCATTAAATATTCTATGGATTTTATTTTTATTTAAGAATTATTAATAAACTGTTTGAGAATTAGATATTTTGATAATTTATATGTTAACTGAAATTTTATAGTAATTTTATTTTTATCTCTGCCACTAATATTTTTATTCCTAACCTGAATATAAAAAAATCCGTTGCTAGTATCTATATATATATATATTATTGTTCAATACCACCATAGAGATAAAAAATAATGCTATTGCTTTGGATGAGTCGATTAGCTTAATACGTAACAACGGTCTTGGATGAATATAGAGGAGATATTGAAGCCTTCAATTACACTTCTTTCTAATAAAGAAAGTATACCAACCACCATTGTAACTTTATAAGGATTGAATTTAAAATAGAAGGGCTTAATTTTAATAACATGTTTAGCTTAGCAAGTCTCAGTTATCTTTCGCATATCCAACTTTTTTGTATTAAATGAACTTTATTTCCTTCTCAAATTGTTGTTTACTTTTTTAACTATTTGAGAGCTTATGAAATCACGTCTAGCTAAATATAGGCAGCTGATACAGTTCTCACATGTTTGAGCTTGCTGATATTTCAGAAATAACAAAAATTATGCATATAAAAGTGAGACCGAATGATGCAATAAAGTGTAATTAAAAAAACCCCGGATATTTAGTGAAATAATATGTGAAATATTCAGTAGCACTTGAAAATAAATCATTTTATAACATATGTAAATGGAGTTTGTCAAGTTGTGAACGACTGCTATACACGGGTTTCTCTTGACTAATCTTGATGACTTTCGGTAATTTTAATCGTATAAAAGTCCAATTCTTTCCTTATCAAATGGAGCGGGATTAGTTAAATTAGTGGAAGGTAAAAAGTACAATGAATTGAATTATTGATAGTGGTATACACGCGAAATAAAACTGAGAGGAATACGAAGTGATACATATGACAACAAAAAGCCTGTTGATGTTTGTAAGTTAATTGATTTGAATTATTGTAAATAATCGATCGTAGTAAATTTGATTAGAATCGACTCCTAGTTAGAGTAATAAAGTCTTCTCTGCTGTATTCAAAAAGTATATTACTCGGAACGAGTGAGTTGATAAACAATGACTTCATTGTTTAATTCTAAACTAGGCTAATGGCTAGTTAAGAGAGATTCGAGAGAGAGACCTTACATGATCGATGAAGATCATTAATAAGCTGGGTTGTTCTTTCTTATGCCACTTCATTGAATTTGTGATCGTATTCACTATTTAACTGAACTTTATAACGTATGTAGAGAGTGATAATGAAGGGCGGCCGAACAGATTCAGTCAAGACATTTTCCCATTTATTGTAATGTTAAAAAATTGCATAAATGAATTCGAATTTTTGACAAAGAATTTATAAATATTCAGAATTCAGCTTTAAAGTTCAGCCTAAGAATTCTGAGAGAGAGATTTTAAAAATCAAACTTACTGAAAAATAAATAAATAAACTGTTAACTAAAATTATCTAGAATAATATAAAATACATTTTATAATTAGTTGTGTGATGTTATCGAGTTTTTATTTTATAAAGAAAATCTTCTATTGAAACTTTGATTAAGTATATATATATATTTTAATTATAAGGTATTCCCTAAATTTGTACAAGTAAAAATTACATCGCATGTTGTTTTTGTAATACAAATAAGCAATCAGAAACATAATTATTAATATGAAATATTTGTATAGAAGTGTATAAAAATTAGATCGTCAATATTAAATACTGATTGTTCGAGATATTAAAATTAATGAGAAGAAGAAGAAAAGCATATTTTATATATTGCATTTTTCTGTCATTTATTTTATGTAAAATTATTAATTATTATTTTTCTCTATAATTTAATTTATGTAAAATTGAAAAATTTATTTGTCTATTTTATTTTTTTATTACCAAGCTTCATTTTCTTTTTTATTCATTAGCCCTCGTATTGCTTTTTGAAGGTGACGTTTATTAACAATTCATTCATCAATCTATTGTTTCTACACGAAATTAATAAATTTTATGCTTCTTTCTTATTTATTCAACACAAAAGTATTAAATTTTGTTTTATTCTACTATTTGCTCTATTGTTTAAACTTGTACATGTTTACTACCAGAATTAGTAATAATTTTTCGGCAAAACAAGCCTTTATGTAGCAAATAACCAAATTTTTTAGTTTCTACAGAATGGATAACTTGATCTTTCACAAGGAAATCAAAATTGAAAAGGCATTTATTAAATTTACCATAAAATTCCCGTATTTACAAAAGTACGATTTTGTTGTTGTTAGAAAGAATATTAAATAAATAGAAGCTAATATGCTAGGGAAGCAAAATACAATACAAAGAGCACAAAGATTACTTACGGAAAAACAGTACAACAAACATTTCAAGGTTTAAATCTAAATTTTTAATTCAACCCATATACTTTCAGAATACACTAACCAACTCAAGAAACTAAGCCTAAGGGTATGATATAGAAAATAAATGGAATCTTTATATTTAATCAAGAGAATTCACCTTAAAGCAAAATGTAGAAAAAGCTGTTTTAATTAAATTAATTAGAAGAATGACAAAGAGAGCGATAACAGACAGGTTTGTGTCTCTTCATCCCTCTTTCATTAAAAAAACAATAAACAAGTTTGATCTGGATCCTTGTTGAAGTCTTCTGAATAATAAAAAAAACTCTTGGAATCAATTAGTATTAGTTAAAACTCTTTTAATTAAAAAGAATTCTAAATCGGCAGAAGAGAAAAATGGGCATAATTATGAATTTAATTGGTTTCAAAGAATTTTAATGCAGCCCAGACATGATCTGGCAGTTGTTGCTTGCGGCTGTAAAAGTCACTAATATTCTTCACACATCTAAGACTAAATTTTGAATGTATTCATATAATGTGTATTTTTATATAAATGCCCCGTAATTGGTTAAGGAAAAAAACTTACTAAACATTTTTATATTCGAACGAAGAATTTTCCCTAATTTAAAAACGATATAAAACTTGTTATTTTCTTCTGATCAAGCGATGCATTTTAATCAGAAATAATTATGAAACCAGCCTGAAGGTACATTCACTCACATTTTTATTTGAATAATTTGTACGCTGTAGTAATACTTATCTAACATAAAAATTTATTTACAAGTAAATAATTAATTTTGAATTTAGTTAATATGTTCTTGTGTCCTTACCTTAACAGACATATTTGATTGTGTTTAATCCCATTTTACTTAAATTTAGAATTAAGCGTAAGGCGATAAAAATCATTCCTATTTTACATTTAAGAAAATGAAAATCAAAGCTGAGATTTGGAAATTTGCTCGTTAAAAATCAAATATTTTCCTAAAAATTTTAACAGAAAAATTGGATATAATTTTCTTATAACATTTTACAGATGGAACAAATAAAGTACTCATTGTAAAAATATTGACAATTTTTAATTGAATTCTGTATAGCCATACTTGAAATATACGGATTTTCATTTTTCAGAGGCGATAAATATTTGCAAATTGTTTACTAAAGTTTTATTGTTAGAGAAATATTTTTGTGTAGCTTTTTATTACAAAGAAGAGTTGTATGAGTATAAACATTTCAAATAGTGTTTCTTTCATTAACATTACGATAGTTTTAAGGTTTCAGAGAGAAGATGTCATACACACATGCATTTTATTAACATATAAAAAGAAGTATATAAAATATTTAGAATTTTATATTCTAACAAGAATTAATTTCTAGAATACGAATTTTAAACACAGATTCCCAAATAAATATATACCCGAATATCAGACAAGTTTATCTTACGCTGTTTGAATATTCACTAGACTTTTATTTGAGATATATATATTTATTGCATTTTCTGATTGTTCTAGGATGTAGCAAAACATTTAAAAAATTTTGAGAATAATTAAATGTTACTTTCATTAAAATACATGTAGATACAAAAATGTCCTAAGTTTTGACAGAATAAATTCATTTTAACACTTTTATTATTGATTTCATCATAGCTCAAAGGTTTATTGAAAATATGGATTAAAATGGAACTCGAGATATATGATTTATTCTTTTCCATGAATATTAAGAATTTTTATATATCTGCAATAAAATAGCAGTGCATTATAATAAAATGAAAGAATAGAATTCTAACTGATTACGGTTTTTTATTTATTTATTTATTTTGTTCTTATTCTTCACTGGAAATTAGTTAAAATTATTTAAATAAGATAAAAGTATTTTTAATTATTTATAAAGAAAAGGAAAACCTCGAAACTGATGCGATTACAGTGCTCCAAAAAATTAAAAAGTTAAAGGCAAAATTCACTATTCATGCTCCTTTTATAATTAACTTTATAATATGAACGAACGAGTAACGCTTAAAAACCTAATAGGATCATTAAATCTTGTAATTTGTTCTGACAAAATATTAAAAATTTGATTACAAGTTTGTATTCTGATAAAAAATCGAAGTTTTTGGAATCGATACAGTTTGGAAATGTTTTCTATAAAATGGGCACTACATATATAACTATTTAATATTTGATACATAAAACACAACTTGCTTACAATTTTGACATAAAGGAATTTTCCCCATTCTGAATACAAAATATAAGACAATAATATTTCTCACTGAAATAAAGTCCCTATTTTCACAGTTTAAAAAACGCGAGAACAAAAAATTTAAAATGGAGGAGGTTGAAATATGTTTACGAAAACTCAGACTATTGCATTTTTGGTCACAATTTTAAGTGGTAGAATTTTTGTACTTGAACTAGAGTATCTTATAAAAATATTGAATTTTATATCATAACTAAGGCTTCAAAAATATTTTAGTACTTATAAAAAATATGTGACAATATATTTAGATTCCCAACAGTCAAAATTATTTCTTACTACTTAGTAGAATAAAATTTCAGTGCCTTTTACTGCCTCCTGAAATTTAAATTCAAATCGGAGAATTTTAAAACAACTTTATGTCTAAAATTCTGAGAAATAATAAAAATGATATTAAAAACTTTTCTAAGACATTATTCTTGTACAGCTTTCTTAAATATATTTAAGCTTGAAACATTTATTTCTTGTATTTATTGTAAATTTGTGAAAATTGTTCAAATGTATTAATAGCAGTAAAATTTTTATTTGATGTTTGATGCTATGATACTTTAGTAAAGCTCTCTTAAAAGTGGAATTCAATGCAAATTTTTAAAAGAGAAAATAAGTAAAAACATAAATGGATGTATGAACAATTGGTAAATAATGTCAACGAAACTGTAAATCGTATTCAATGCAGAACAACGAAATAAGAATAATTTTTTTTTAATTTCCCTAACCATTTTTTAACTCACGTGAGTATAGCATCTATCCTATACTCATGTCTTTATTCGGTACGATTTTATTCTTTTCTTACAATTTTGCCATTGAGGTTGCATTTATTTTTCGAAGAATTTATAAAAATAAATTATGAAAGGAAACTAATAACTTAGTTTTGATAATGTACTCAGTTGCAAAAAAAAAAAAAGATAAAAGAAAAGATATTTGTGATATAATCACTTATTGTATTTGTACTTCCTCATAGGCGAAGTTTTTATTCTGCACGGATTTAAGTTTGGATTCAGGCTTAATTGTAATGTTCGTGAATTAATTCAGTTTTGCACAACTGGCATTTACTCTGCATTTTTGTTAACTTACTTCATTATGTTACTTCACGCCACGCGAAAGGAGTTTTTTCCCTACTTTTATTATACTTCTCAAGCTAAACGTTTGTAAATTAATTAAAGAAACAAAACAAAAAACAATACTTAGTTGTTAGTCTGTCTGATGCGAATGTTTGCGTATTAGGTGTCTAGACTGATTTAAGTTAAAATAAAATTTAGTATAAGACCTCTCATAAATATTCAAAATATCATTCATATTCTATATATGATTCATATTCTTCATTATAAAATTGTCAGGCATAATGAACATGAAAATAATTGCCTCTTATTTATTAAATTTTGAAAGGAGAATTCATATAATATCGATTTTTATAAGTTAAAAATATTTTTCCTTATGTATAAATATATATATATATATATATAAAGCACTATAATTTTGAAGAAACACTTTCAGAATATCTAATGCACTTTATTTCCGTTTAGTCGAAAAAATTAACTTACACATAAAAATAGAGCTAATCATTAGCTCGCACAATCACTGAACACAGTAATACAAATCCCAATATCGCTTTAACAACAAAAAATTAAATAGTATCAATAAGCCGAGCTGATACATTCCGTTCTCTTACGTATACTCTGCAAAGAATGTCCAACAGGATCCTATTTGATAATAGAACCTACCCTTTTCATTTAGGGAGGAATTTATTGTCTCCAAATTTGGTTACCGAATTAGTTGCAAAATCAAGGTCACCCCAAACTGATAAGCATTAATTACTTATATATTATAACATTTTTTGTGAAAAGAGTTTTCTAAGTGTAACAGTTTTTCATCTGGGATTGATTTGGTTTTATTAATTTAACGCTAATAACAACACGAGGGCTATTAACAGAATATGTAAGGAGAGTGAGCTTACCCAAAGGGCTTAGAGCTACTAACTGGCCCCTGAGAGATACCCACCCTCACACGCTGTATTTATTGATATAAAGAATTTTTTGCAACAATAATGGGTAAGATATATCAGTACATATAGGAGCAAAAACTAAAGATATTACTTAATTTCGAAATTTAAAAGGAAATAAAACCTAACAATGTGTTTGTTTACAAGGTTTGACGTCATAGTTCTAATACTTCCAATTTTTCATTTTTCTTTCTTTCTTTTTCTTTGGAATATAAACTAATCGGTATTCCATTGACGTCACGATTTTCTACGAGTTGACTTACGCCCACTGTACGATAGCTCATGCATTTGGCACAAATAATGCACACTAAAAGGGAAATTGAAATATTCAAAAATCAAGCGCTAGACAAAAATTATTTTTATATTTGTATACCTTGTATATAAACATACAAGGTGTATAATTGTAAACAGCAACAGAAAGGAAAATTTAAAATTTAAAAAAGTAACCAAACATTGAAACAATTATGAAATTTGTTTAGTAATTTGATGAACCGTATGAATACAAGATTTAAGCTTGAAATGCAAATTAAGATTTTTTCACACGGACTGGACCAAATAGGTTTCACTTCAAGGGATATTGGTAATGGACCTCTAAATTTTGAATCTTGGTCAAGTGATGAGATGACACATAAGCTGGCATTTTTCTCTTTTAACTTCCACACCACACAAAAGGGATGATTTTGGCTTCGACAGATTTAACGTGCATCAACCCCCAAGACTAGACAGAAACTGCTGGCCGCAAATCCACGACCATCACCACTAGGCTATCGTGGCCACTTCTTCCACTAGGAGGACAACAAAATTCTTTGAGCGCACAAGCTTTCGAGCAACTACTCTCTGTTTTGAGAGACTCCTTATTTCGGGCAACGTTTTTTTTTCAAGGAGAATCTTCATTTCTTTCATAAAACCTCGGTCGATGTATATAAGTTTGACTTAAATATGAGAGGCTTTTGATTCCGAACACTACAACATCATTTAGAATCTTACTAATTTTATATGGACCATCCCAATAGTTCTCCCCTTTCGGATTGAGTGTTCGACGTCTTGTCGTTTTGTAAAGCCAAACACCGTCACCTTCTTTGAAGCGATGTTTCGTAGTGTTTGTATCATAAGATGAAGAGAGCTCGGCATCGTGATATCCAGTCTTTTATCAGAATGCCATCCATTCTCGACGCTTCTGGATCTAGTGCTGGACATTTTTAAAATAATCCATAATCACAAGTATGTTTCGATCGTCTCTCTCAGCCGCAGGAAATCGTTGAAGGATATCCAGAGTAATCATTTCAATTTGAGTACTTATGTTTTAACGTTGTATTTCGCTTCTGGGCTTCGTTTTGGCTCCTTTTCGGGAACCATATGCGTGACAGTTCTTGCATCAACTCTACACATCAGTTGCATATGAAAAACGTAAGGTATTTCCCTAATCTTAAGTAATGTCTTCATCACACAGAAATGTCATCTTCTGAAACTATTATCAATCTATCTCAGGATCCATGAAATTCTGAATCGTCAGAGAACCAACTGCCATTTTTAGGATTTTCCATCGTTACTCTCTCATATACTGTACAGAACTCCGTCTCTAAGATGAAGAGAATTCTGTAATGTCCAATACCGTTTCACCGCAGGGTCAGAAGAACTTGTTTCTTACCAGGATGGACAAATACATTATTAATTTTCTTTTCTAAAATCAGGTTAATGTCTAGATCATCCTCTGGAGACTTATTAAGCTCGTCTAAAGATTTTGAGCTGTTGGGGAATATAGATTTTATTGATAAATCTATCATATCACTGTATGTCTTCTCCTCATTCGAACATTGTTTGCGACTCTCAAGATATGGCTTCCTTGACAGAACATCTGCATTGCTTTACTTTGATCTTTTTTGATATTAAATTTCAAAATCATACTCATAGAATCACTGAATCCCTCCCGTTTCTTGCCCTACAAGGTCTAAGAAGCTAAGTAACCTCAAAAGAGGCGTGATTTGTCCGGAGAATACATTTCCTACCATACATATAATGACGGAAATGCTTCACTGCTTTTACTATAGCTAGAAGTTCTTTTCTAGTGATGCAATAATTCCTTTATGAGTTTCCAAAGCATTTACGAATGTAAGCGATTACACTGGAATCCTTGTCAAACACTAGGAGAAGCACAACTGCAATTCCATCTATGAAATAATCCGTATCTAGAAAGAATTGAGTGGTTGAGGATAGAACAATAATAGTGTTGTTGTCAGAGCCTGCTTTAAATAATTAAACGAACTTTCGCATCCTTCTGTCTACTTAAATTCTGCTTTTGCTTAGATTAATCTATTTAGCTTCTTCGCTATAACCGAGAAAATCTTTACAAATCAACGGCAATAGAAAAAGAGTCCCACGGAACTATGAAGGTCGTAAGATATTTCTAGACAGGAGCATTCTTTTCCTGCTATCGTTATATGTGGAATAGTTCTCATACCATCTTGTGATATAATATGCCTGAAATAAGTAGATTCACTTTTTATAAAATCGACATTTTTAAGACTAAGTTTTATATAATTTTCTTTCAATTTTGCAGTGTTAACTGATATGCTGTCCGAACGTGCGTCCCACTATTATATTATCGTCTGATTATTTCAGGTAGATTTCCAACTTAAGTCCAAGTTAAACAATCTCAGTTAGTCTTTCAAAAGTTGCAGGAATATTACTGGGACCAAATGGTATCACTTTAAACTGAAAAAACTATTTGTTCGGGGTTGATGGACATCTATTTTTGGTCTTAAGAGCGAATCTCAAATTACTAATAGCCATTCTCAATATACAATATCGAAAGACACTTGCTCCGTTAGATATAAAGTAATAGATAACTGTATTTCTTAGTCACATCGTTCAGTTTCCCATAATCCATTGCAAAATCGAATTGATCCATATTTCTTTTGTGTTCCAACTTGGTAGCTAAGATCAAAATTAAAAATTTTATAACAAAATCAATACTTATATTAAATATTAATATAGATGAATACTATAACGAAAGGAATAGGATAAAACTAATAAGAAATGTAGACAAAAATATTTAAAAAAATATACACTTACATATACATATAAAAACATATGCGCTTTGATTTAATTTTCTTCGTAATTTTTAAATGTTTCATTAATACACTGTATAAAGAAATTTGCTTTGATACAGTTAGTAAATAAAATTCTTTTAACTAATATTTCTAGTTTAATGTGACTTATTAAATTATTATTTTTAACAATATAAAAAGATTTCCAAAAATAGAAGCTTATAAATAGCTACGCCAGAAAAATAATTTATAATATGAAATTAAAAATTGTTCCTTTTGTCATAAATATTGCTAATAGTTTTGTTATCTAAATTTTAAATTATACATATAAATATTTTGTTTCAAATTTACTATTATTAGATAGAATTAAATTTAATTATGGAGGATAAAATGTAAATTAATTTTATCTTTAGAAGACTTATTGCAATTCAAAATTAGCAGATCATCTAAATATCAATATCTCATCAAATTATCTCTATCAATATAATTAAGTTCTAATAATTCGATATAAAAACCAACGTTTTTAAAAACAACGTTTTTATATGGTGGCAAAGTTTATTAAAGAAAATTATTGAAATATTAGTTAAAACTGTTGGTTATTTTTAACTTTAAAATTTACTAAAAAAGAGATATTTGTGAGCGTATTAAAAAATTTATAATACTCATAAAATCAAAACATGCATTTGAAAATTTGTAAGTCATTCTATTAAAAAAAAATGGGAACCAGAATTCAGAAAAAATTATTGTGATAAGACATGGTGCCAAATATTGGAAACTTTCTTTCTTGCGAATGATTACTGTCTAAAAGTCAGCAACCCTTACTATCTCGGAGATAGTAAAGGGGAGATAGTATCTCCCCTTTGTGAGTACAATAGTTTTACGAGGCCTCATGTGGTGTGGGGAGTGCCCGGTGTTCCCAGAGGGGGATAGAAATTTTTTCCTTAATCCTAAAAGCGCCGAGAGGAAAGAATATTTTGACTTATTAAAATTATTGAAATATTAGTTAAAACTTCTCGCAAACGTCTAAATATTGCATTGTTAGGCCAGTACGAACGATTCCCAAAATTTCAAAGCTCTAGCTTGATGGGAAGTTGGTTAATTTAACGATCGAAAATTTGATGACACACACACCAAGTGAAATTCAGAAAAACGTTGTAAAAAGTGTTAGTAGACATTCGCCAAACATTCGCCATTCTCGCAGGACCACTTGGGTAATAAATATTTTTTGCTTAAAATATTATCTTTATAAGTAATATAATGTTCTCTACATACAATATTAATTAAATATTTAAATCTATCATAAACACGTTAATATTATAATCCTTACAAATCATTAACACTTGCTTAGTTAGATCATCTATGTTTATCGGAATAAAAAGGTATTGAAAATTATAACAATGGATAGCCATTATACCATTGTCTCTTAGATTTTCTTTACAGTACAAAAATATTTTTAACGCCAGCAATGTTTTCAAATTTATTACTAGTGTCTTATAATATTTTTTTGAAATAATTCAACTGCCATGATAATATAAGCGTTGTAACCATTAGTGCCAGTTCCAAATTTGATGAGAGTCTTTACGAAATTTTTGAGTAATAAAGACCCGAGAAAAATTAATTTTATCAATATGTAAACGTATTGTTTCAAACGGGAGCCTTAATTATTTTATTAATTTCAATATCGCTAAGGTTATTTTATAAAAAAATCATTTTTTTCTTCTACATGCTTATTAATAATCAAATTTTAATAATATTTCCACATAATTGCACAATTACATGAAAACCTTCCAAGATAACAAATAATTAAGTCTATTTGTAAATCTATTATTTGATTTTTAATATCTTATATTTTAATTTCATCTTTAGTTTTAAAATATTTATATCATTCATATGCCTAAAAATGTGGTATTTATGATTTATGCTCATTAAAATGCTTCAATAGGGAAACTATATTTAATTGCGTTATGATTAATAAAATTATTGACTTATTAATAGCATTATATATATATATATATATATTCCTAACATGAGAGTATCGTGCATTTTGAGCTTAATCCTAATGACGCTGATATGAGCTATGTTATTACTGAGAACTTTCAGCACTTAAGACAGTTCCCTTATTTTACCACTGAAAATTCTTATGGTGTTTAAAATTACAACATAATCTCTGAGAATAGCATAGCTTCAAATAGTCTGTGAAATCCTAATTAAGGAAATCTTTACACATGAAAAAGTAGAGATGCTTTAATTTTCCTTTTGGAATGTTCCTAACGCATATTACAATAATATTCCAGCATCCTTCTATTTAGATTTTAAACTGAAATCGTATTTCAGATTATTACTATTATAAATAAATAAATTTCAAATTTTATTGTTTGTAAAATTTTGCGTATAAACAAACGCATTTAATGCTTTGATTAAATATTAAATCAAAGGTACCAAAAAAAACTCCTAAGGACTGGATAAATTTCAAACTGACAATTTATCAAATTTAAACTTCAGATTAAAATAGGAATTCTAAACAATAACACTAAAAACATCAAAGCATTCATTTTATTATTTGTTAAATTTTTCCAGGAAGTGTAATTTTTTTTTAATATTTCAACTCGTGTTTATAAACATCACACCATGAATATAAATAAATAAAAAATTTAACAGCTAATTTAATTAAAAATGACTGCACTGTTTATCAGAAATTGATGATCAGAAACATTTAATTAGTGTTCGTTGAAGCAGTTCACATTCACAACATTATTTTTTGCTTTTAAAGAAGGAAAATAAGAATCTTCTTAAAAACAGTTTGGATATTTTAAGAATGTACGGCTTTTAACGAAGACCAAACTCAAACAAAGAAACAAGCATATTTGAAGTGCTTCAGAAAAGACCCATGATAAAAAAAAAGAATCCAATATTAAAAGTTCATTTGAGATCGTGAAAAACTTTACTTTCAACACTTTCGCTTAAAAGAAAAAAGTTATTTTAAGTGTTTACTGAGTCGAATTTTTTTGTTTCCTTAACTCTTGAAGAAAAAGAATAGTAAACAGCTTTTAAACATTGAATGAGAAAAGTACAATTACCGATAATAGAATAATAATAACAATGGAAACGTTTCTGAAGAATGTAGAAGTGAATCCGTATTTTGGGAGAAAATTGATTTTCCACTATATAAAAAAACTAACTTTCAAAGTAAACTTTTATATTGCATTAGTAAGGGAAATAGCAAAAAAAAATATTTCTATGAATGAAATAAGTTTCAAGGATATAGCTTTAATTTTTATCATAAGGTTTATTTTAAATGGAACATTTAAGTAGCTTTGCATATAGATTACTTCATTTGTTGATATAAATAATTACTTTATGATTTATTAAGATAGATAGACAGACAAACAGACAGACACTCATTTTATAAATTCATATATATTTTATTTCATATCATATGAAGATAGCTAGTTTCTTAAAATAATTCTGCCCTTTATATTTCCTAAATACCATAATTATAAAGCATTATGTATAAGATAATAATGATTTACATATTCTAAATTATTTATTTACTTTTGGATTTTATGGTCTTAATCTTAGCAACATTAATGTTTTTCGTTTACATAAGTTATTAAACTTTTACATTTCATGAGAAATTTAATTTTCATTATTATTTTATGGCGTATCCGCTTTTTTTGTTTGTATACCTTATTTATATGACTCTTTCCTTATTTGATTTGAATATATTTCTAACTTCATTTCATGGACTATATATATATATATATATATATATATGTGTGTGTGTGTGTGTGTGTGTGTGTATCCATGATTTAATGCAACGCTGATTAAGTGTAACTTCTATTATCTCTTAAACGGTGAATTAGCAATAAATAGATGTCTGTATGGAAACAGTAAAATAAAAAAGCATGATAAATATAACAATCAGCTTATAAAAAAGATATTCATGTAATTTGTTAATCATTACAATGAAGAACAGCTCTTCGTTTTTTTGTAAAAAAATGTCCAGTTTAATTAGTTGTAGAAATGTTTCAAGGAGCGACGGTTGTGGTTTTAGCTAGACATTCAACACCGTCAAGTTTAAACTCTGTCCCAAGCAATCTATGACGGATTAGATATTATAGGACAAGTCTTTGCTGTTAACCTTTCTAAAAGTTCCTCTCTAACAAATCCGTAGGGAGCGAGTGGAAAAATACTCATGGTTAAATGACCTCAAACTATAATACAACCGGTTGTACGGATTTCTCATTAACTCACACTCCATTACTCACTGCCTCGTTTACCTTTCACCTGTTCACGATGAATAACTACATTTGCATAGATACTGGATTAGTTATAACTAAATTCTCAACTGATTAGAATAGAACTTTTTTTTAGTAATAAGAGCTGCTTCATATAGTTCAGCCAAGGCATGTCTAAAAAAGTACAAAAGAACCGTGAGAATATTAACCTGATTGTAATCAATCCACCGAATTTGCAGTTCTTCCTTTCCTCTACCACACAATACTCGACAACGCTATTCTACCCTTCGTCAATACTGGGTTAGATGAACCTAGAATATCAATGATAAGAGTATAATTTTTCTTATAAGTTCCCTGTTTGAATAGTGCCTTGAAGAACAAGAAGACGTGTCTATAGAGGTACAGTAGAGTAGTCTGAAAATCGAGAGTTATGTTCTTAAATGCCTTTTCTTTATTAGTTATTCCTCTTTGACTGTTTTTCATGATCTCTTCATCACATAACGGCTCATCGGCGAAATTATATGTCTCGTTGTGATATTGTTTCTTTTTCTTTAACTAGAGCTTACATTTTAAAATGGTAATACTCAGCCGAACAATGTAAACATTACTACTGTGTGTCGTCGAAGTTTCCTTAGATCTATATCCAACGCTTCACGTTTGGGGTTTGATTTGCAAAAGTGACCAATCCTGTTAAGATCTCGTGAATCCAACCCAAGAATAAAGGAATTTTTACAAGAAAATTCGCACCCATCATCTGTATGAATCATTACCGAATAGGATAATTTCTTTCATATGGGATTGATGCAGGCAGTAGTATTATTTTTTGGTTCTTTATACGTTACAGTAATTCGAGAACTAACATTCAATGCTCTGAAATTTAATCATATTCATTCCTTTACATATACATTAGGTCTTCCAATTCTATTCTTATTTATATAAAATTCTCTTCCGTAATGATAATTTAAAGAAAATTACACCATAAAGATAACCAAAATTAAGCAGTTAATTAAATCAGAGTATATTAAAATTTACAAATTAAAATATTTGACAGAAACGGTACATTCTTTGTGTATAGAATTAGAAATCAGTGCAGAGTAAAATACTATGAATGAAAATTTGCTGTCGAAAAGCAGCAAATCTACTTTTATCCATTTTGCTCTAAATGTTTTATAACATGTATGTCAATTCAATAAATTATACATAAGATATTCCTCAGGAAAATACTGGAAATTGATGTATTTGTTCAATGAATTGTACAAAATAGCTATAGAAAAACTCATTTTAATTCATTTAAATAGTATTTTAACAAAGAGACCGAGCAAGTTCAGATATTTTTCTTTTATATTTTTGCTGTTGCAAAAGAAAACTATAGATAATCCCTGTCTAGAATTTTTTTTTAGTTCACTTAAAAAATGTACTCTTAAGTAATTAGTTTTAATTGAAATTCATTTAATTGAAAATGACTCAAAATCAATGGAAGTGATACAAACACATAAAATAGTGTTTAATTAGCCTCAAATATTATTATTGTAATTTTAACATGAATTGGTAGTTTTAGCCAGTAAAATAGACTAATTGTATTTATAGACAGAAAATTAGCTTAATATAAATGTAATATGTTTTTGTATTTATACTAAAGTGAATGAATTTTGTCAGAAAGTTAATGTTCATTGCATGTTTTACACTTAACAACTCCTGCATAACAACTTTACAAAATTAGAACCTAAAAACGGTATTTAATTAATTATTTATATCTAATAAACTGGTGTGATACAGTTAAAAAATTACTATAAAGAAAAATAAATTTTCCTGAAGTATAATTTTTAATGAAATATTACAAAATCAAATGAAAATGTATTTAAAAAGGAATAAGTTAACAGTAAATTTATTTAACGTTTTGATATAATTAAATTAAAGTAAAATATTAAATTCGTTAAATAATCATTCATTAAAATGAAAGGCAAAAATTATCAAATGAAAGAGATACATTAAAGGGAAATATAATAATAATTTTTTTAGAAAAATCGGTGATAATTTTTTTCTGCTTTGAAATGAGTTAGATAACAAGTTTTCTAAATTAATAGAATTTTTAAGTGAAGAAATAGAAATTTTTATAATTTTTTATATGTTTTACAAAAATATTTAATTGTTTAAGTGCTAAGAATTTCTAAATATTATTTTTATTTATTGACTTCTGCCTTTACACATGCTACTTGCATTCACATTTCAAACAATTTATCTTTCGTAAAAATTTAAAACTGTTTTTTGTTGTAGAACACAACATACGACATACTAGACTAGACAATATATTAAAACAGATGCTACTAGAAAGATTTTTATACCTTAAATATATTAGCCTGGATGCAATAAAAATAAATGTTTTGTATCTTTGTACATTATTTATGAATATCTTGATAGCCTTTCATAAATTTAGATTTAACTAAGGGTTATTTTCATGAAAAAAAAACTGTAAGTATAATACTTAATCTTTATAGAACGCATTTAACTTAAGTATCAATTATCGACCAAGTTTTTATGGTACAAACAAATATTTCCAGAATTATTTTTTTGTTGAAAATCATGCAACTTCATCATTCTACAATTTTTATTTATTTATTTATTTATTTTCATTTCCAAAAATTTTTATGTTTTCGAGATAAAAAGGTAGTTTCGTTTATAAAATGATTTTCGCGTATTATTTTCTGCAATAATAAAAATTCTATTCTTGTAGCATTAGTCAAATGTCTAAACAACGTATTAACATATTTCAAAACTTATATAGGAATAATAAATTTTAATATCAGTGTAAGAGAAATTTTAATATTTTGTGCATAAATTGTGATAATGGAACAATCATAGTCACGATTTACGTTTCCGGCGAGTTTCAGTTTGTGTAGCAGGCTCGAGTCCATAATACCAGTACAGTTTTTTTGTGCTAAATAAGAGGGACTACATTAAATGCAATTGGGATCACATGCCATCACATAGGGAGACGCTAGAGTAGAAGAGTAATTTACCAGGTCAGGTGTCGGCGTCGTTTCTCTGTCAAAACTCCATAATACAAAATAAAGTCGCTGATAACTCTCAAGTGGTTTCTAGAATGCTCTTAATTTAAGCGAAGCATTCAAACGCATTCTTAAAATATAAGAGTATAAAAATGCTTCCCCTTCTAAATTAAAAAAGTTTCCAGTAAAAGTTCCTTATTCATTTTCTTATAATTCTGATAGGATATTCAATAACTGCATCTTAAGTATATTCATGAATATTTTGCTGTGCTTCCAACATGTCTAGTAAACTCTACATCTGAATAAAAGAATCATTCTACAGTGATTTTGCTACCGAGTTGCAGACGTCCATCCAATTTATAAACAGGAATTTGGATTACATTTGACACTTGTCGAAGATCAAACGACGGAAAAGAATTTAGATCTTTGAACTGTTTGGCAACGAAGTCAAACGATCGTTAATCGAGACAAACTTTAGAATGTTTTATTTACTTATTCAACGGAACATTCCGTTTTAAGACGTAGGAAGCAAACAAGATGTCCACGAAAATTCGCGTAAATGTAAAGAACTGGAAAATTGATTGGTGTTCCTAAAGCAAACATTGGGCAGTGGCTGGAAGCTAAGTTGTATAAGGTTTTGGAAAGAACATCAAATCTAGACTAGAGGTAGGAAAACTTCGGAGCCATTATTTGCACTTTTGAGGAAGAATTAGAAGCATTCCACTTCTACGCTTGTGTTAACAGGAAGAGAATGATTGGAGGAGAAACCTTAATTGAGTTAGATGTATTGATTGATTTTTTGAAAGCAGTAAAGTATAAAATTTTTTTTAACTCACTTTTGATTTCACTCACGCTAGTGTCTAAAATGATTTATTTAGTAAGTTTTGTTAAACACACACTTATTGTATCACAAAATTATCTATACATTGGCAATGCATTTAAAAGTATTGTATTCATTAATCGGCATAACTTTCTTTTAAATATTTTATTTATATTTATTTTATTTTATTTGAAAAAGTTATCCCACACAGTATCAAGAATCAAACATTTACCTAGTTCGTAAACTCTTTTATACAACATATTCTCAATAAAAGCTCATCTTGATATTTAAAATGCATAATTCATCATTTTATTAGACGTTTTGGATTGAGTTGAGGTTTTCAGATTTAATAATCCCTTCTTCATAGCCATTAATGAAAATTATCATATACATTAATTTATTTAATATAATTTAAAGATTTATATCTTAATATTACATTTATTTCATTCTCTTCCCTTTTTCAGTAGAAAATATTCTGAATTAATATAACGATAACACTGGTTTTCAAGTAAAAAAGTAATTCTATTATTTTCCCAACAACGTTTCTGTTTTATTCTTAGTATTTTCAGTAATAATTTGTAATATCATTGATTGTCTTCATGAAAAATGAACAGGGAAATAGAAAATTCGTATTTTTATTATTGTTTTCATGCCTTTACAAATTTTCAAGACTTTGAGTAATATGTGTGATTCGTATAAAAATACATGTGATTCTAAATCACTTCCACTTCCAGTATTAAATAACTAAAATAGTTCTATTTGCTTAAAGCATGTAGCTTAATCCTTTGGAAACTAATACAATTGAGAACCCAAAAAAAAAAAAAAATTAAAGTTCTCGTTTCAAAGATATTTGATTGTAATTCAAGCTCGAAGATAAAACTGTAGTCATGTATATTTTATAAGATTAAGTAAACATAAGTACCAGTGTAAAAATTTATTTTAAATGCGTGTCGAAATCATTTTATTAACATAGGCGTAAAAAGCAGTTACGCAAATCCATCTAAAGTTAAGATTAATGGATTAAGGAAAATATGGGCAACCAGGAAAGTAAAATGTTGTTAAGCTGCTTTCCATTCAAACTAAGTAATTAATAACGTCTTTTCTTCCACATTTCTGTAATGAACTTTTTTAAAAGCATTATTTTTCATAGATGGCTCATATTATATTTTGCAAATTTCAAATTCTCAATATGTTCGAGTTATTTCGATTGAGTAACTTTCAAAAAAATTTAGTTACATTGATAAAATGTTTCATAATTTTTAAAGGAGAATTTGACATGAATTCGAGGATTATTGTTCTTATGTTTTGCTATATTTCTAAATAAAAAAAAACATAGTTTTCTTTATTACTTATGTTTCTGGTTTTTAAATGGTTTTGTATTAGAGGGAAAATTTTTTTCTAGTAAAATAAACACATTTCTAGCACTTTCAAAATAAATGATTTTATTCAAAGTATAGGCTTGGAAGAGTAATACTATACAAAAAAATAATAGCTTACCCCAAAATATTTAAAGTTTTAATAAATTGGTACTGATATTTATGATATAAAGTACATAACACATTAGAACTGAAAGTCAAACATCCAACGTTGGAAAACAAATATTAGCCACTGTAAGAAAAATCAAACTTAAGAATTATTTTATTTCCTTAGTGAATTAATAGTTATTCAGTCTTCATATATTACTTTATATTTACTCAAACTGTCTGTATTAAAATATATAAATTTCTTAATTACATCTTTTACTACTATTCTTATTAGAACATATGTTTTACATTACTCATATTTATGTTTCCTGTATTGTCAAAAAGTCTTATCTGAATTGTGTAGCGTATAAAATTGAAGTGTTGAAGATTCTTTAGCAAATTTTATTGCAAAATGACATTTTTCAGAATCATTTACGAATAATTATGTTTTAAAATGTTTTGTAAATTTTATTTTTAAAAGAACGCAAAGTATAACAATGCTTTTTAACTATCTTTGCTAATATATTTAATACGACAAAGTAATATCTTAATTCGAAATAAATGCTTTACACAATACTTATGACAATACGGCCAGACTTTATCAAGAGTTTTAATTTAACCTTATTTTAGATCGAAAGATTCTTCTTGGTGTTTTTGTAATCTACCATCCTATTCATATTGTTAAGGAAAAATTTTCCAGGGCTTGTGGAAATGAAAATCAAGTCCAACTCAAAGGATAACGACAAATTTCGAAATCTTCAGCACAATACACAGATATCACAGATTGGACGAAACAGATACACTGAGCTTGTTTTATTTGGGGACACAGATACAGGAACAAAACACAAGTTAAGTACAGTCACAGTTATAACACTGCAACGTTCAGCTCACCAGATTATTACACCACACTGCCAACAACCTCCTCAGTGATATTATTCACTTCTAGAGTAGGATCCGTTTCCGCGGGCACATTCTACTTCTTCGCAAATTTAACTGGTACGCTCCGCTTCAAGTGCCAACAGCTTTTTATCGATTCCCTCAGCATAGTGTCCAAAGATACGGAACTATAGTTCCGCTAGATTCAGACCGGATGGCTAGCAGATTCATCCAGCCAATATTCCCCGATCGGTCTACAAAACAGACTTCATAGACAAACTAATTCAATACCCAGATCGGTTCCTCCAACCGAATGATTTGGTTCGGTTTCTTATTAACATCGCACTAGAAGCAACACGAATGCTGTTAACGAAGGACCTCGTAATTTTGAGCTTCGGACAAGTGACGAGGATGACACTTCAGCTGGCACCTATCTCTCTTAAATTCCGCGCCACGTCAAAGGGAGTACTTTAAGCATCGACAGATTTAACTTGCATCGGACCCTGATACATTGCGGTTCTTTAGTAGCAGACTGATTCCTCGACTGTAGCTGTTGTCATATTTATACCTTTTCCGGCGAAGTTTGACGCCACATGGGAAAATTCACGAAAAGTCTGTAATTTTCTTTCCTGTTGATTTTTTTCATCTCAGTTCCAGCACCATCCAGAACTCTCCATGTGTCGCCAAGTTTCTTGCCAAGTCGCCAAATCCGTCACCAAGGTGAAGGAGTCATTGCTTAAACTCTCTATTGTTAATTAGTGGCATCTCTGTGAATCGATATTTTTCCTTTGTAAAAGAACGGTTGCAGGAATGCATCAACTCATGTTCGTATAACAATATTGAAGACGATTCGTAGCTATTAAGCAATTACATTGTTTTAAACATACTATGGTGGTCATTCTTAGATTTTGTGCTGTTGAAACTTGTCATAAACATGTACAAATCGTATAATTTAAAATGCATATATCTCTTCTGCTGCTATTATGAAACTATTTAGTCATTGTAAATTGATATTAAACTAGTATTGCGGACATGTTTGTGATTTTATTTAAAAAAAAAAACTATTTTAAAAAAACTTTTATTAGTTACTCTGAATGTTGAAAATATATTTTTTGTTAGACTATGTATTATTATTAATCATTTATACTAATAAGTTTCCATTTCAACTTTATGAGACAACGTTAGAAAATGTTGATAAAGGATAAATTGTTTTATTAACGGCGCAAGTGAGAAGCAAAACATAGACTATTAGCAACTGACCTCTTACTTTTAAACTACGGTAAAGTGATGAGGATGGCACCTAAACTGGCAACATGATCTCCAAATTTCCGCATCATTTCGTGATAACAATGTGCATCGACATATTTAACGTGCTTCAGCGCATTTTTATGACGGGTCTTATGTGACATCAGGACTCGTACCCATGATTCGACTGAACAATGACAACCATGAGTTCATTACCATGACTGATGACATCAGCACAAAATATATGGTGTTTTCAAGTATTTGCATTTTACTTCCGCGAGGTAATTTTTAATGTGAAATGTTACTTGGAATGTATTCTAATATTTGTATTTCTTTTTCTATTCTCTTATACGGATGATATAAAATAATATGAAGCTAGCGTTTTAAATTTACATAATTTATTAATCATCAACGAATTATTACGTGTGCCAAAAGTGTTTTTGATTTAAAATTACAATTTAGGAATTTTCTATGATATATTGAATTTTTTATGACTTCTCGTAAGCAAATAAATTTTTTCATTCGCTTCCAAAATCAACATCTGTAATTTTTTTCGAAATACTTAGCCTTAAATGTATTTAAAGGTTAAAATATACGTTGCAAAACAAACGTGCCCCCGAAATTCTAGTTGAGTCAAGGCATAAACTTGAATTTTTTCATCGTGTTTACTCTGCATCCTTTCAGAGTTGACGTGACAATTCAAAAAATAAAACAGAAGCTATGGTACGGAGAAGGAACGGAATTGTTACATTTAATCAAGAATCTTTCTCTCGCGGCAAAATATTAAAAAACTAAATTTAATTAAATTAATTAGAAGAATGACAAAGAGAACGAGAATATTCAGGGGTTTTCTTCCATACGTTGAATAAAAAAATCTTGTAAACAAGTCTAGTCTAGATCTTTATTTAAGTTCCATAAATAAAAAGAATGAAATCAATTAGTTTCAGAATTCATTTAATTAAAGAAGAATTTTAAATTAGATGAAGAGAAAAATGTATGGAGTTATGCATTTAATTGATGTCAAAGACTTTTAATATAGTTCAGACATGATTCGAAAGTTTTCCTCGAGGCAGTAAAAGTCACTAACTTTCGCTAAATATTGAAGGTGAGAGTTAAAAAACTTGTACTTTTCATATTTTAATGACGAAGCAATCAATAAAGAAAAATGCTTAAAAACTCGTTTCATAACAGCACAAATATGTTTCGTCAATTAAAATTGAAATTAAAGTAATTATTCAATCCCTATGAACCAATAAAAATAAATTTTACAGTAATAAAATCCTACAGCCTCATGGATATTATTTTTATTCTTAAGCATAGGTATTATATAGTGAGTTATTGCTTGTTTAATATGAAATTTTATTTAAAAATAAAAATGTACAATTTTGATTGTAATTATTTAGGTTAATTATTTTTAAGTGTAATAGCTTGTCCACTTAATTATCTTTCAAACTGCTCTCAAATTTAAATATAATTTGTAAGAGTAAGTATTTGTTTCCTTATCGAGAAGTTCACTAAGCTCTTTAATTTGAAATATGACCAAAAATAGATATTCTGTCTGTGATAGGAATATTCGTTTGGTTATTTCTTTTTCACATTTGAAGGACTTTTTAAGCTTAAAATGGCCTTGTTTGGAGCCCCAAAAGATTCCTAATGTCTTTGCACAATCATCAATATTAATTTCCAAATTATCTGGTTCTATAACACTGGAATAATGGTGCGGAAGTGTAGTGGAGTTGGAACGCCACTTTAGTAAGTGAAAACAATGTTTGTGTAACATATCTGAAAGCTTATTAACTGTTTGAATGGCAATTCTTAAATGTCTTGATCCGGATAAGCAGTTATCAACATAAAAGTTATTCTTCATGATCAGAGAAATTTCGGTATGCTCAAATTTACAATCCTTTGCAATTGGCTGTAAACAACGAGTCGACAAAAATGAAGCCGAAGCAGTACCGTAAGTTACAGTACTCAACTGGTAATCTTGTAATGGTAAATCAAATGATTCTCTCCACACAATCCTTTGAAAATTTTGGTCATTGGGAGCAACTGATAATTAGCGATATATATTTTTCAATATCCGCATGAAACCAATCCCGTGCATTCGAAAATTTATCATAGATTAATATATATATATATATTTGAATAATCTGGTATACACTCAATATGGAATATGGAGATACAGAGTTAGCAGCTTTAAAAACTCATCAAAAACTACTCGTAATTTTGTAGAGATGCTACCAGGCTTCATAACTGCATGATGAGGAAGGTAATAAATTCGATCATTAGAAACTAAATTTTTCGAATAATTTCATATTCCAGAAAAAAATATTTATACTGTCCTTCAAAATGTTTCTCCTAAGCAAATTTTCTTTCTATTGACAAAAACCTAAAATTGGAGTGGTTAAGAGTTTTCTAATTTTTTTCTTCATCAAAAATAGGTAATTTCACAACAAATCCTCCATTTTCATCAACGCAACAGGTTTTATTCTTCTTAAAAATTATTCTTCTGATAAACGAGGGTTCAGGTATAGTATTTACTCAAATTCCCCAGAACGTTTTAAGGCTTGATCAAAGTTGTTTTCACAGGACAAGCTAGCTCGAAATGAATTAAATTGGTAAAAAGCATGAGCCTTGATTTTCATTTTACCCAATACTTCGGAACCAAAAATAGTGTTTTGAGCAATTGGATCATTGACAGTTTTAATATTTGTCCTGGCAAAACACAACTAAAGAAATAATTTGCCCCTATAATTAAAGAATGATTTTTGGAACTGGACATTGATGTACGAGAAGATTGGTTGAATATAAATAATTTATATTCTTCACATTGACATACTTTGATGGTAGAATAAACGTTAGTTAAATTAGATGCATCTATCAGAAAACACTTTTTATCTGATCCGTATATGGGTGCTATATTTATATTAACAGAATAACGAATCCCAGCTGCTTCGGAAGAGCAGAGCCACATAATTAATGCAAACAATAGTTTTCTTCACACGTAGTTTGCTTACTAAAACCTCAGAAACATTAGTTAACTCGGAACCGTAATCTAACAGAACTGCGCATTCATGACCTTGATACAAAGAATCAAAAACAGTTACCATTGCATAGATAGAATCGAAATTTTATGACCTTGGACTGTATTGTAAGATTAATTAACGGATCCATTTTCTCTCAGTGATAGTTCATTTACTAAGGAAGAATTTGAAACTACATTTTTTGTTCCTTTATAGTCTTCATGAATTAATATATTATGCAGTTCATTACATGCTTTACAATTTATTTGAGAAGGATAGTTTTTTTACATGATGTTGACGAAAGCAATTAAAGCACAATAAATTCTTACGAATCACATCTTTTCTTGATACAATATCTCAAGATTTAAATTTATAACACTTGATTAATTAATGAGTTCTATTACAATTAATGCATTTTTGGACCTTATTTTTCAAGGATAACATATTCTAAGTAGAATCTTGAATTCTGACATTAGCCGTACTATCACTTTCATTATTATTTAGTAATTCTAACAAAATACATCTAGAATTTTAAAAAATGAAGAAATGAATCTATGAAGAAAATTCATCATCAGTTGTTTCCTAAGCACACAACTGACACGACTTAGAATCAAGTTTTTGTAAATGAATCAGTAAAATGTCTCTAGTTGAAGCTGCTGTTTCGAGTGATTTTAAACTACGAATCACCTCGTCCGAAGTGTCAGCTAACCGACTTAGATTAACTCAATATGCATCAGATCCAGATAGTTGATCAAGGAATATTTTGATTAATGACTTAACAATTTGATTTTTTTCCCTATCATAACGAATAAATAATTTGTTCCATGCTTCTTCATATGTTGTTTCAGAAATAGGAATATGTTTAATAATAGATGTAGGGTCTTCCACCAAATAGCCCTATTATTTACTGAAATTTCTGAACATTTGCAAGCGAATTATTGTTGTGCACAGTAGCTAAATATAAATCCTTAAAATTTAACCAGTCAGTGTATTTTCCTCTTAATTGAGCAATGTTTAAGCGAGGATTCTTGAAGTTTGTACTACAGTTGTCAGAGAGCTATTCAATGCATCAATTGCGCTTTGATATTTTGCTTTAATATCAAAATATTTGTCTTCTAAATCTTTGATTTCCGACTGTTTATCAGGTAAGGCAGCATCATACTGGTCAAAATCTTTAAAAATATCATGTAGTCTTTCAATCCGTGAAAGCAATTCGGATTTATTTAAATGTTCAGAATAAGCGTTATTAATACAAGTGAGAAAGTCCATTTCGCTCGACCTCACATGTTTTTAATAGTAGCTTCATCCAATAATGAAAACGTAAGTAATAAAAATACAAAGAAATTTTACTTATCTTTCATAACCAAATAATATCGTGTCCCTCGTTAAGACCCAAATAGTCGACACAGTACTAAAATAAATTTTGTAACAGAAACAAAGTAATTTAATTGGTTAACAACAGCCATCAGCAAAGTGTGGAGAACACAGTACAGTAAAGGCGTCTTTCGCCAAACCCAGTTTTCACTCAAAATAAAACGAGAAGTTTCAATTGCGCTAAAGATGTATACTAGTTAGATGGAGTGAGAGTAGCATAATAAAAAATAATTATTTTACACGGAATACTTATTAATAAAGATGAGACTGAAATTGTAATATTCAATAATTACAGTTAATAATGAAATTACAATTAATTCAAATATAGGATAGATAGATGGTGTTGGTGCGTGACATGACAAAATCATTATTTTATGCAAAATACATATCAATGAAAATAAAAAAAAATTGAATATAAATATATAATTAAAACACAAATAAAATAATAATAATAATACAAACACATTTTAACAATTTCCTTCCTTGAGAGACAAAAGTAGCATACATTTTGGAAAAAAAGTTTAGTGTAAATTATTTTTTAGTTTCCTTCATTAGTTAATTTATACCTGAATTATAAAGTAAACATTGGGATTTTTAGGTATTTCTGAATGTCATCAAGTTAAACAAATTAAATGTCTAAGATTTAGTTACAAATCGTGTTTGTGTCATGAAATATTTTTCTGAATAACTAAAAATAATACTTTCATTAAAATTAAATATGCATATCTACTGTAGTATAAATTATTAATTACAATCTAATTTTCTTTATAAATATTTTCAATTGTATTTGTTTGAAATATATGAAATATATTTCGAATGCTTTCACATGTTTAAAATAAGTAGATCGTAGTTACTTAATTTTTTTATCAGGTATTTTCCTGAGACAATATTAAATACACTCACACTTAGAAGCAAATATTACACACCTATCACGTACTCAATTTTAAATATTCGTCTAATTTTTCTTTACCATAGTAATATTTTTTATGAAATGTACAATTATAGATCGAAAAAATTATTTTAATGTAAGTAGTAGCATATGTTTAAGTTCCAAAAATATACAGACTCGGATGTAATAATTTTGCTAAATTGAGTGCAAAATATATTACGGAAAATATTCTATCATAAAAAAAAAAAACATTTCATTAATTTTATTTCCTAGCAAATGAAATTTTTATTCATTTTCTAATTAAGTAATTGTTATTTTTCCACACATTTACCATGTATAATTAATTCAAATGCAATTGATATTTTTAGTGACAAATAATCAACAATATCAGCACATTTTTTCCGTACTTTAATTAAATTGCGAAAAAAAAAATTCTAACCTAAACGATAGAATCGAAATTTTATGAGAGTTGAATTACAAACATATATATATATGCTCCATGCGCAGTCATTTAGAGCACATTTTTGCTTTTCCCTAATATTAAAAGAAGCTAGACAACTCTTCATAGTTGTTACAAAATAGTCCATCTTTAATTTACATGATAATAAATCCAAGCATTTTCTGATCGGGAAAAATTTTAGTGGTTTATTCTTTTATTCATCCATGCTTTTCTATTTAAACTCAGGGAAGTACACACAATTCAGGAAGAAGGTTCCAAGAATGCAAAGAATTCAAAAATTGATTGGTGTTTTTAGAGTAATCTTTATGCCGTAGCAGGAAGAGAACTTTTACGAGGTTAGGGAAGAAATGTAAATGTAGACTTGGGTTAGAGTAAACTTCCAAAGTGGTGTTTGCACTTTTGTGGAAGAAAAGGAAACATGCTTCTATCTGCTTACGTCTACAAGAATGGAAACACCAAAATAAAGTAAATGTTAAAAAGGCTTAAATTGTACTGATTCTTGTTCTAAAAAAGCTTATTTCTAATTATTTTTACGATCAATGTTTTGATATTTAGCTAAATATTTCTAGCAATAATAATGAATATTCTTTGTTCTAAAATTCAAAAATTCCAAGACACCATTAATTACATAAAAAAAACATTATAATTCATTTTAACTAACAACACATTTGTGTTGTATGCATTTTTATTTTATTTTTCTTAAAAATAGCCTGAATATTAATATGAGCTTAGAAAAGTCTTTTGATGATATGTCTATTCACAAAATTTATTATAAGACAGAGATCTTATTGAGTTTTCAAAGCATGTTGTGTAATAATAGACATTTCTTTCTATTATATCTAGGATGATAATTTCTAGTTCTCATTAAGTTTTTTTTGATTATTAAACATTTTATGTACAAACTACAGTTTACAGATACAACAACTACAGCGACAATAATGTGTTAGAAATTTTCCTCTATGTTAACATTTTATCCTTTTTTGATGGGGATTCGTTTGAAATCAAAATTTAAATTCATAGTTTATTAAGTAAATTTAAATGTATATTTTCTTTCAGAATTTCCTTTTACTTAAAATTTACTAAATAAATTATTTTTATACTAGGTATAAAAATCTAAAGATATTCTCATGTCGTTAATACATACTTCAAGCAAAACTTACTTTAACAAGGGAAAAGTAAGGTAGCATCTATGTTTTTCTCAAAAAATATCGAATAATATCTTAGATGTTATTACAAGAATTTATAACAAAAATAAATAAGAAATGACGAAAGCTTTTAAAATTGGAATTCATTTGAAATTTTTCTTGTTAACATACATATTGATTTACTGTATTTTGCAAAATTCCATTATACCTCCTCATTTTGACACATAAAAAGTAATTTATTTACAATTTTGCCATATAAATACATTGACTCACTCTGTGATCACAAGAAATTCAATAATAAATTCTTTTCTTGAGAGAATTTTCTGTTTTCATTGACTCTCTGAATAGGATAAAAACTTTTCAAAATACAGGAGGCTAAAATATTTTAACAAAAGTGCTAAACATATTTTTTTTCATTGCATACTTCATAGTAAAAGTTATTTTGAGCACGATTTGAAAATTCTAACAAAAAATATGGATTTTCTTAACATATTAATATTTAATTTAATGAAATATTTTAATGACTTTAAGATATTTCGCAAGTAATTACATTATTTTAAAGTGTAAAAAGAGCTCCATTTTGCCAAACATTTGACCCCAGATTTGAAGAAGTTATTATAAATAGAATGTATTTTATAGATTAACAAAATATTCAATACAGCGGAACTTGAATCTTAATACTTCCAACCTCATACTGGTATCAAAGAACAAAGTATTTGATTAGATCTATGCACTTAATGATTGTTATCATAAAAAAAATCCATCAAAAAAATCTCAAAATAAAAAAAAAAAACATCACGGATTTTTTTTAATAATAATAGTAATAATAATAATAATAATAATAATATATATATATATATATATATATATATATATATATATTATAGATAGATAGAAATGTAGAGTTCCCATCCTAGAGGAGGGTGAGAAAGTGAGTTTTGTGGACTCAGTGGAAGGTCTCAGTAGCATGGGAGCAGTTTAGTAGGCCTCCCTAAGAGTGGTATGAGCCTATTTTATTCTATAAATTAAGTTTTGTTAAGTTTTTAAAGTCGTAACTCATTTAACTATATTTTCGAACCTGAATGAAACATTACACTGGCACAGTCGACAGGATAAAGTGAGTTTTGAGTTTGTTCAGAATTGAGTGAATTTTGTGAAAATTCTGATTCCTCGGTTTTGCGAATCGCAATGGCTTTCCTAGCAAAAGGGAAAAAAGAGGACTTGCAATACGTCGCTCGACAAATGGGTGTTGAGAGTGTTTCAGAGACAGTAATGGCACTGAGGAATGCTATTTTGAAAACGAAAGAATATGAGGAAGATTTTGTCAGAGAATTGCTCAATAAACAGATAGAACACAGAAAAGAACAAAAGAATGAAAGGAAAAGACAAGTTGAAAGAGATGAAAAGAAAAGACAAGATGAAAGAGATGAAAAGAAAAGACAAGATGAATGATGTTGAAAGGAAGCGCATGCAAGAAATGGATTTTTAAATCCAGAAATTACTCTTAGAAAATGAAAGAATTAGAATAGGCGAAACGACTAATTCAGAACTCGTTGTTAAATCGAAAGTGGAGCTGCAAAACTTTCTCCTAAAATTCGATCCGAAGAATAACGATATTAACTTATAACTGGTGTTATTTGAGAGACAAGCTAAAAGAGTTGAAATCAAAAAGGAAAATTGGACTTCTCATTTGATCGGATTATTGCCATACGATGTTGCACACATAATCGCACGTGAAAATGAAGAAATCACGAACGATTACGATAAGGTGAAAGAAATTCTCCTGAAAAGATATAAGTTAACACCAGAGAAATTTAGACAAATGTTTGTGAAGCATCAGAAAAAACAAGATATCACTTGGAGTGATTTCGCATACGAACTGACGAACTATTTTCACGAATGGATTCGAGGCTTACAGGTTAACACTTTTGAAGATTTGTGTGACCTGATGATTACTGACCAAATCAAAAGAAGAACTCCGCCAGAAATGTATGATCATTTTATTGACGAATGGACACATTTCAAAAAACCGGATCAAATTGCCTCAAAATTAGACGATTATGAAAATGTCAGAGCGAGTGTCAACAGAAGACCGAGAGAAAATTTCCATAGAGAGTATTCAGCTTTTATCAAACGTCCGCCATGGGAAGAACAAAAAAATTTACCAGTACGGAGATATATTCCGCCTCATTCAAGAGAAAATACCAGAACTCCAAAGAAGGAAGAAATAAAAACATCAACGAAAGAATGTTATATTTGTGGATTACAACACCTGGCGAAGAACTGTCCAAAAAGATACAAAGCGACGGGAGTGAATGGTTACATCGATAGACACACGCAAGATGATCAGGTAGTAACCACAGAAATTCGAACTGAGTTCTTTTTAGAAAGCAGATATAAGAAAGAATCCAGCGAAACAAAATTAGCTATGAGTGATCTCCAACATGCTGAAATTACTATCAACGGAAAGAGTTCAACGGCTTTGATTGATTCCGGGTCGATGATAACTATGTTGAACTCGGATCTCATTTCGGATGTAAAGAATGAGGAAGGGATAATAATTTTAAAAAGCGAATTCGGAAAAAAAATAGAAGCCTCTCTTTCCGGTATTCAGTTATGGATAAAAAAAAATAAGAAAAACGAAGCATTTTTGAAACCAATTCAAGTGTTAGCAGTGATTACGGATAAAATACAAGGTAAGCGATCGTACCATCAAATATATATCAACTATTGCAAGAGAATGTAAACGAAACCGCAAGCGATGAATCAACATCAGATATTAATGGATATTGCAGTGGGGCACAAAAGTCTGATTTCATTGGCAGAAGAAGGGTAGAGAGCTGAAAGCAAACATTAGAAAATGAAGAATGTTTATGTTTGGAAATATTATTTTCCACGCAGGAGGAAAATGAATATCAAAATCGAGTGAATGAAAGCGTTTTATTAAGAGATCAGCAGTTAAAATGTGATACGTTGAAATATGTATGGAAACAATTTGCTTTGAAAAAAAGGAATTTTTGTTTGAGAGATGATCTACTATTCCACGATGATAAAGTAATTGGAGAAAAGGTGGCTCACCTGGTTTTGTCTAAAATTAGAAGACCCCAAGTTATAAAATTGGCTCACGAATCTGTTTTTGGAAGTCATATGGGATTCAAAAAGACCAGCGAATAAATTCGTTTTAACTTCTGTTGGCCTGATTTATAGAAGAACATTTTAGAGTATTGCAAATCTTGCAATAATTGTCAATTAAGAAGCCAAGAGAAAGCTACGGATAAAATATCTATAACCCCTGTTCTTAGGCCAGATTTACCTTTCGAGGTCGTGAATGTTGATATAATTGGCGAGATTGACCAACCGTCGGCCATAAAACCCAAATACTGTCTTGTTATGATAGACCAACATTCCAGGTGTCCCGAAGCGATTCCTCTTAAATCGTTGTCTGCCAAAGCTACATGCAATGTGTTAATGGAGATATTTATGAGGAAAGGAATTCCAAATGTCCTTGCCAGCGACATGGACACTAATTTCACTTTAAAGTTAACCCAATAGTTTATGAAGCGCTTATGCTGTACGCCACAATTTTCCGTTCCTGGATATGCAGCGTTGAATGGACTCGTGGAGAATTACAACAAAATATTTAAAAATTCATTGCACCACGCGCTTAGGACTAATACTAGTGATTGGGACAAATATATCCCGTACTTGCTTTTCGCATACAGAGAAGTCCCGAACTGCACAACGGGAGTTTCACCTTTCTAGTTGTTGTATAGACGAACAGATAGAGGTCATCTGAGTGTGTTAAAATCAAGCTGGTGTGGCGACATTGCCATTCCGTTGAACATGGGAAAATCCGTGGTAGAATACTTACAAGAACAGATGATCCATTTAGAGATGGCTGCTGAGCAGGCGTCATTAATTACCTCCGGAAGACAAGAAGCTTGTGCAAGATATTTCAATCTCAAGGCTCGTTCCAAAAGTTTTGAGATGGGCGAAAAAGTATACTTATTGTTTCCTGATTCAACGAACAACCTTTACACGCAGTGGACCGACCCTGGAGAAATAGTCGGTTTGAATCTTCCTCACTCTTTTAAAGTGAAATTGAGTGATGGAAAAATTCGGCTTTGTTATGTGAATAAGATAAGGAGTTATTACCCATGAGTTAATGCAATCGGGGTGATATTCGAAGACGATGAAGTGTCTCTGCAAATTTAATGTGCATCAACCTCGGGTTTGAGGCGGGTATTCAGGGGCACCAAATCTCGAACCCACTACTCGACAAAAACAGCCGGCTGCAAGTCTGCAACCATGACCATTAGGTTCCCATGCCCACAAATAAGGTATAAAAAGTATATTTTATGAACAGTAAACATTTAAGAATTCCTTAAAATGGAAACAAAAATGCATACAAATAAATAAATAAAAATAAATCATAAAAAATGCCAGCAAATATTTACTAAAATAATACATTAAAGTAATAAGAAATTATTAAAATAATTGAAAAGTATCAAAAATTTAAAAAAACAATATAATAAAAAAAAAACGTTTTTGAATCAAACGGGTTTGAAAATAAGTAAATAGTGAAATAAATATTTCACCAAACGAAAAATCATTTAGTTAAAAGAGTGAGAGTGAGCCAAAAATAAAAAAAAAATTAAGTAAATAAAAATAAAAAACAGAATTTTACAAAAAAAAATGAATATAAGTTAGAAAATAGAAGGAAGGAAAAAACAAAATAAATAAATATTCATGTATATAAATATATAATAATATCCATTCATGCACATACATATTCTGAATATACAAAAGAAACAACTTATTTTATATTTTAAATTTTCTTTTTAAAATATAATTAGAATAATTAGCGTTTGCGCAGGTAATATAAAAATTATTTAAGTTACTTTAAAATATTATGAGCGGTTGGAACTAATCTGATTTTATAATAAAAATAGATATGTAATATATTTCTAAAAATATTTAAACTTAAATTACTACGAATATCATAAATGATACCTTTTTAATATAGAGACAATAATTCTCTTTTTTGTCTTGTACATTACAATTAATCCTGTTATTAAATTTTTTGAAACATCTTAGAAATCTATTTCATAAGAATTTACTTTATTTTTTTATCAGATTTAAATATGATGGATAAAAGAATATATCTGAATTATATCTGCATTAAAATTAATTTGAAAAATTATCAGATAATCAATATGTCTAAAACACTTGAAATAATGGTTCACTAAAACTTTTTCTTGAAAAAAATGTAGATAAATATTACTTAGACTTATATACTAACCTTACCTCCTTGAACAATACATTTAATATTTTTATACGTTTTTTCTCATTACAACTGATATAATTTTCTTTTAGCACATGATTAATAAGAGAAACTAAATTTCATATAATGTAAATAAATATTAATATTTGATTATTTATAATTAAATCATCTAAATCTATAGAGTTAAGCAAATCTACGAAATTGGAACTATAGAGTGAGCGATTTTGCCTTAAATATAATTAATAGTCTCATGACTATTTCTAATAATAGCAGTCTCATTAAAATTGTTTATAGTTTTTGAAGTCTTTTGAAAGTTTATTCCTGCCATACTCATGAAAGTGTTTGAAAAATTAGTCACAATTCTAAATTTAATAAGAACTTTATGAAATTTAGGAAGTAGAGATATGTGAGAAAAATGTATACATATTTAAAGTACAAGCTATCTTTTAAACAAAGCTTCAATTTTATTGACAATTTCTCTATCTCTATTAGTAACTTTAATAAAGGCATTATTAATAATTAAATGCTTTTAAGTCAAATCAGCATAACATTTCTTACAAATAATCACACATAGTTTCGCAGTAACTTATCAGTATATCAAATTATGAATTTATCTTGTAACTTTTTGCAAAATGCATGAAAAATAATTGATGATTTTTATAGAATGTGTAACAACAAAGTGTATTATCGTCATTATTTAAAAACCACTCAAAAAACAATATAAACATTTAATAAAATAAAAAAGAGTTGCAATTTACGTTATTATTTAATCGTAAAAAATTACAAAAGTTAAACCGAGATAATATATGTAAAGCAAAAAAGGAGGGTCACGTCACGAGAGAGGCGTATTTACATTCGTTATATATACTTAGACCGGCTATTTTCATTTCATTAACGTAATATTAATCTTGTGGAATTTCTACAAAGGTCCTCAAACCTTTACTGTTTTATACATTTGAATAAAAAAATGTGCATCCGGAAGGGTAAAAGTAATAAAGTTTCTTTTTGAAAATATTTCAAAGACGATAAATTCCACAAACGAATCATTAAAATAAAAGTAAAAAATTTCCTAAGATTCAGAGGTAAAATGTAATTCAGCAGAATATGTGTGTGTGTGAGTGAGTGAGAGAGAGAGAGAGAGAGTGAGTGTGTGTTTGTGTGTATGTATGTATATCAAATACTTTAATTAAGCTAATTTATAAATTGGTTACGTTAGATATTAATAGATAGTATTTTAAATTACTTTGAACGTTACATTGCAAAGTAATAGAACATTGTTTTTCATTTCAAAATTACAAACTCAAAAATTTTTTAGACTACTATACTGTGTATGACTAGATATATAGCTTTGGGAAATAGTAAAATATATAGGTGTAAGTATATATTTGAAAACAGTTGCATATGTAATTTGTATATAAAAGCACAAAGGGACAATAAGATGAAACTTTATTTTTTTAAATATTAAAATTGTATTTTTCTGAATATTGTCTAATATGAAATAGAAATAACCTTAGAAATATATTTGAATGACATTTAGAAATGTTTACAGTTGACTCAAGAATGGATGTCTTTCAAATTCAACCACACATATTTTCCCTCCTTTTATACCAGATTGAAAGATTCTTGAGCTTTGATATTTATTGAGAAAAAATATAAAATATTTCAATCTTGAAGTGCAATAGAGAATTTCGAGCATGCATTTGACATCCCTTTTAGATATTTTTTTAAAAAATTTGGCAGTTTACAAATACTTCAAAGAGAGAATGATGCTTTATTATGAAATGTATGAGGGATTTTAGAAAAAATATACTTCTATTTACATTATATTAAACACTGAAAGTGCTCTAAAAATAAAGTCTTTGACATCAGACATTTTTAAAAGGTAATTAAAATTGAAATATCATTTCAATGGAAACAAGAGAATACTAACGTAAATTAAAAAGAATAAGAATTCTAAATTTTGTATAACAAGTTCCCTTCTAAATTCTCGTTGCTCAGTGTTTCCTCTACAGAAATAAATTATATGTACAATTGAAAAACATTACAATTACGGAAAAACTGGTACAAAGGAGTTAATACTGAACACATAGAAAAGTCACTTAAAATCATATTTCGTAGGTGATTCCCCAGTTTGTATATACGAGAGTCACCCATACTAGTAATCAGAACTTATTTTACACTATGCTGGAAAATCAAGTAATAACTATCTGACCTATTTTCTAACGTGGTGTAAGACCACAGTAGCCTAGTGTTCATGGTCACAGACTGGTAGCCGGCAGTTTTGGTTGAGTCGTGAAATCCAGCTTTGATGCCACTGAAGACCCACCGTGTAGCCGGGGCTGATGCATGTTAATTCTAATAGTAATGGTGTGGGGTTTGTTAAGCTGGATATGTGTGGTACGTTAAGTACGTATACAAACGTATATGAGAGATCAACACTAGTTCCAATTTTTCTGACGAATATATCCATATATACCCTACATTCATACTGATATATAAGACCAATTTATACACACTGATGTACCTGTACACATGTTGGAACGAAATCTTAAAGATATAAAAAACATTTATTTGTACATGGAATTTTGTTTTCTAATTTGAATCACCAGATCATATAAATGCATTCGGAATGTCATGCAATGCGCTATCGTACAGAGAAATACAGGAAATCGGATTACACTCATATTATGGAATGTTATGCTAGAAATATGTTAAGCATTAATTACTTCAGTATTTTTTATTTATTTAGTCAGTTTCCTAGCCGTTGTATTTCTGAAATCCTTTGTTCACGTTGTGAACCTAAGGAGTACTAGACAGGTGAGAAATATCTTTTGACCTTTGAATGTATACGATTTCAAATAATGCTTGTGGTCTGGAAAAAAAATTCTTCTATAAAATAAAAATAAATAGATTTTTTTAATTTATTTATTTTTATTTCACATAGCAGTTGAGGATTAAAGAGTGATTTAATCTGCAACTTGCATAACACATTCTTTTAAATTGGAGAGCATGCTATATACGAGCTCGTAATTTATAAAATTGCAATCCTTGAATTTCAACGTTTTAAACTCTCGAGTTTTCTCCAATTTCCTGTTTTTAAGTAATCCAATCTTCAATTGTGAAAAATAAATTAATTTTTAAAATTTAAATACGGCATGAAAACTAGGTTAATGTAAATTAGGATAAGTTAGATAAATACAAATAATTACATTTAAATGAAATTTTTTCTCTTTTAATATTCTCACATGTTTAAAGTAAAATCATCTACTATTAATAATTCATTTTACTTATATTTAAGAAGCATGTGAAATATAAATATTTAGCAGAAATTTGGCAATATATGCAATAGATAATGGCATCATTCAATGTTAGTGCTTTTGCAATATTTAACAGTCTATAAGTAATAGCATTTGCAGAAATGCAACACTTGCATTCTTATTAAGTATTCCGTAAACATGCTTTAAAATCATTAAAATGTCGTATATGGACTCTTTTTAAAAATTAGTCTACTACTTATAGACTATTTAGTTTAAATAACAAGTTATAAATTTGCAAAATAATATCAGTGTTCTTAGACCCTTATTAAATTATTTAAAAAATTATAAGGAGTCATTCATCAATATAAGACGAATAAGATGCAAACAGATTCTTTCTTAAATAATTAATTTCAAATTTTATAATAAGCACAAATACGCCTCAACTTGAAATAAATGAAAAAGTATTCAAATTCACTGAAACGAGAAACAAATGCAAGTTAAACGTAAGAACTCCAGAATTTCGTACATAATCTCACACCTTTATACCACATGATCCAAATTAAATGTACATCAACTGTATCAATTGCTGGTGATATGTGCACTGCAAAAGGAGAATGAAAGTAAAAAAAATTTTTTAATTGTTCTATGCAACGTTTTGTAAAAAAATAAAAAACGGTTTCGTCCAACAAAAGGTGATTTTTTTAGAAATAAAAAAAATCTAAATAATTAAATATATGGGAAGTAATAGCAAAGAAATAAGTAGAAGATTAACTCCATAAAATATATATAATTATTAATACAATTAATTTGTGTTCCTTATGAGAACTATTCATTTAAGTTTTACTAGAACACTATTCAAATAATCATGACAATAAAATTAGGATTATACGGATCATACCCTAACTATAAGGAATTATAATTTAAAATAATAGAAGTGTTTAAATAATAACAAGAAGTTGAAAGTTTATGTAAAACAGTTTTTGGATTAATTAAACTAATTTTTAAAATTGACTTTATAAACTTGTATTATCAATAGAGGTAAGGCTTTGAAGTTGCATGAATATTTTACTTAGTCAAGAGTAAACTCCAAGATTGTATGGCTCTAATATCTTCATTAGCAAGAATTATTCGGTAAATTAATAATAATTATGAGGCTGGAAATTTGCAAGAAATTATCTGGATAATTACGAAACAGTATTGATAATTTAATCTATATGCGTACAATACTAACCATGACTTAAATTTGTTGATACAGTAGCAATTTTACATCTGGTTAAAACATAAAAATGTAAAATAAAAAAACAAATACAAATGAAATAATTTTTAAACTTCAGTTTAATAAGACGTTATACATTAACTATTATAAAGCGCATTAGCTCATATGTAACAAGAATCAAAGTTTGCAATTATATTTATTTTCAAAACCAAAATTGAAAAATAAAATGTAATAGAATTAAAGGAAAATTTTTTACACTATGTTCTATAGATTGAAACTTAGGGATTTTAATCCAAACCCTTTGGGTGGCTAATCTATTTTTTCATAGCAGTGTTTTCTCATTTCGATTGTACTTAAGAACGCGATTAGTCTTAAGTAGAAACATATATGACTGCAATTTTTAACGTATTTACATAAATATTTTCTGGAATGAATGAATATTGACTCGGTTAGAGTTTATTTATTGTATACAGTATTATCAAATTTATCTTGAATAAATTCGTCTGAAAAGGTGCAAAATGTATTTATTTTAAGTTTACTTAAATATGTATGAGAAAAAAATGATTACAAAATGTAAGAGTAAACTTCAAGAAAATCCATTTTATCTCGTTTTGAAAAATGAATCGAATTAAATCAAACATTAAAACCATATTTATTAAGTTGAAGAAAAAGTTAGAAAAATCAGATATCATAAATTTTATTTGAAAAGATAAAAAGAATTTCATTTCTCATTTGATTTATAATCAACTGAATAGAAACTCAGATGCAAAAAAATGTCTATTCTAATTTATATTCATAATTATTGTTAAATTGTAATGTGTGCAGTGTGCTTTATGATAATGGAAAAACAAGATAAATATTAGATAATCCGAAAAGACTTAACTGCAGGAGGAAACCAAAGCTAATTTTTTCAATTTGCAATTTTCTTAGAATATTTTTGAACTACTTATTACTTATTTTAAAATTTTCGTTCGTTCAGTGTATCTTCTTTATATTACTACTCTTGGTTTTGTTGGTAAGTAATTATCCTTTTTTTCTTTCTAAGAACCATTATATGCTACTTAATTATTACATAAATATTTGTGAACACCTTGTTAAAAACAATGACAAATTAAAATTAGTTTTCATAACTCATAATTTATCACCCTTAATTATCTAATTTAACAGACATTTTATATATAAGAGTAGAAAATCTAAAATCTCATGCATTTGTTACGTATTTAGTTTCGAACTATTAAGAAATAGTTCTCATAACTACTTAAACATTTATAGCACGTACACTTTCTTAGTATTTATTGTGACCAAAAGAATGTTTTTATTCGGTATTTTTTTTTTCATTTTTCTTCAATAGTTTGAGGTTCGTTATTAAATGGTATGGAATTTATAACTTGTTTTTGCATAAAAATATACCTTAAGTATTTTTACTTCTTTCTATTAGTAAATGTTGCATTTTGTATCGCATTTGAATAAAGTTATAAGCTTATGATAAAGCAACGCTTAATTCTAAACAAATAAATGTTTTTTACTGTAACATAATTGGAAGAACTACTTAAATCACTACCAAAATGTGTAAATTCAGTTTGGGACACGTATTTATATTACATACATTTTGGGATATGATTATATACACTTTTTATCTTGTCATGCATCTTATGTGCCAAGTAAATTGATTAAATGCCGAGTATACTTGTAAAGAATTTCATGTTTGATGATTGAAAAAATTTGTTGGTAAAATTAAGTCTCGTGACGCTACTTTAACAATCTCCTTTTGCTGTAAAAATCATCAGAAAATGAAAATCGTATTTTTAATTGAAGTATAAGGATAGCGTTTTACATATAAATACTAACTATAATCGAAGCATAAAAGCATGAACTATAATAATGTGAAAAGTTTCACGCATGTATAACATATTTATAGGAATTTTTTTTTTTCAATTATTACATACCGAAAAGAAATTTTCTCTGTGATAAACCCGATCATATAACGTAATCTGACAGAAGTGATTTAAAATTGATTTGAATTTATATTCGTGGAATCTATTCCACTATTTCAAAAGGATCTTACTAATAGAATGTTTAATATAGTGCGCCTCTGATATTATTCAACAAGGACCTCTTTCGTAACACAATAATGGCTTTTGTGAAAAGAGGAAGTTAAATAATATCTTACCCAGAGATGGGTGGACTTAGTCAGACATTCAAAAATGCCAAGTTTTAACTCAATCCTACCTAGACAATGAGAGAACAAGCAGGAAAGGAAACTTGGCCAATTGCAACCGTCAACCTTTCTCGAAGTTTCCTTTTGACAATCTCGAAAGGGAGGGAAATGGAGACGAACGCATTTAGTTAAATGGCCACAAGCAGTGACACGCCAACGGCATGGGTACCTTATTAAAATGCTTGAAGTCCCCGAATTTAACATGAACTAACTTTGACATTCACAGAATTCACTTTCCTCTCAGCTTGAAAACTTTAAAAGCGATTGTGAATACAAATCAACAGCATTTACGAGTACCATAAAAATATTTATGAGTGTTGTTTGAAATGGGCGCAAAAAAAAGGAAAAAAGTTATTTGCTCGAAAAATATCAATTTGAATTACCAAAAAATGAATTTCGAAAATAAACTCTTGCAAATGGAGATAAATTTTAATTTACTACATTACTGAACATTTAGGTTAAGGATTAAAAGCATATTTCATCAATTAGAAATTCAAAAAAAAATAGCTTGCAGTAAAATCGGAATATTGAAGATGTATAAGCATTACACTTTTGCCTTATGCATACAAAGCATAAAAACTTAGCATCGTAAAATTAAATATTATAAAGCAGGATTTTTTATTAATAAATCCATGGAATTTACAAATAATTAATAGAACTATTGCTTTATTTTAAATTTTTTCAATGTTGTTATGGAATTAATTTTTTTTAATATTATATCACGGGATAATAATCGATTTAACTGCTTGTTTCTGAAAAATAGGAAACTTTTCTTTTCAGGAGTTAATTTCATAATTTCAGATGTTTTTTTTTTTCCTTTTAAAAATCATATTTACTAAGCTAAGAAAGAACTCAAAATGTAATCATAATATAATAATTTTAATTTCCAAAATTGGATTAGATTATTGATATTAATACAATGCAAATGTCATAAAAATATTTTAAACTTTCAACGTTTTGCTTATTTGGGTAACATCATTTTGAGTTTTGAATCTTGAGTTATCATAAAAAATAAAAGTAAAATAAAAAAAACTGTTTTAAAAGTACAAATATCAAGAAATACTTTCAATATACATTATGTTATACTTGTCATAGACTGCTGAAAATTATTGCAAAAGATTAATAAAATATAAAAAATAGCCAAAGATAATCTAAAATTAAAACTTTTGCTGTGCTTTGTTGTTCACTAACATTTCTATGTATATGTAGGAGGCTTCAGTTACTTATTCGTGATTTAAATATAATTTAATGAAGTATATATATATATAAATATATATATATATAGATTTTAAACTTGGTATTCCTCTAAATATATAAAGCTCTATTATTATTTTAAATATAATTAAACAAAAGGTTTAAATAATTTTTATAATATTTATATTTTTTTAAATCAATTATTTATATATATGTTTGTATATTGTTTGTTTTCTTTACTTGTAAATGGAAATGTCAAACAATGATGATTTCTTTGTTTTAAATTTAATTTTGCTTCCAATTTTTCCTGAAGAATATTTAAAATTAAAAATGAATAGCATAATTAAAACGACTTTCATGTATCAGTTGAAACCCAATAAAAAATTAAATAATATATTTTTTGAATTTCATTTTGAAAAAAAAAATTGGCATCCAATTAGTTCCATCATTTCTTAATTATTTTCTGCTTGCATATTTCATTAATTCAGAATGTCTATATGTTGTAATTAAATACACTATAAACTATTTGTTCTATTGAAATGCATTTTAGTACCTAAATGTTTGAAAGGCTTCCTATTCCAAATAAGTTTTCGCTTTCTTTTTTATGTTACGTTGAGTAGTTTGATGTTTTGTACGTATTTTAAGAAACGAAATTGTAAATATGAATTAGATTCATAGTGATTAAATTTATTACATTTGTAACATTAGTTTATTCCAATGCTTTACATAAACAGTTAAATAACATAACTTTGGGACTTTGAAAACCTCCAGGCTTTTCTCCGAAAGAGGACGGGTGATCATGAAAATCAGTATGGTTTGCTTAGTTTTTCTTTTGAAGAATTAAATTAATTTAATGATTATTTTTCAGGGAAAACCTTGCCCTTTTTCTCGAGTGCAGCAAGGAAATCTCCTAATTACTGCCTTGATTAGGCATTCATTTGATCGGTTTAATGATGTGAAACTCATATTTTTTGTAAGTCAATTCATCTGTGAAATTTATGCATTACAAATCATCGTCAGAATAAAATTTTATATACTGCTAGAAAGGAGAGCATTTAAAAAAGATTTGTGGAGATTCGATCAATAAGTTGAAAGATATATTTCTATAACTTTATAAGGCTTCAGTAATCTCCTATAATAATTTCTATAACTTAGTAAGGCTTCAGCTACTCCAATAAGGCTTAGGTTTAGGTATATTTTAACTTAATTTATATGATGTAGCGTATTTATTGTGATGATGTAGCGTATTAATTTAATAACTAAAAGTTATTTTTTGTTTCTAATATGCGCAGTCTAATTTCAAAAATTTTGCTCAATACCTTACTCTTTTTGCTTGCGTTGATGAATTCATTATTATTATTATTTCTGATTCTTTTCTCTTCCTCCTTTTATTATACACTTGTGGTAAAATGTTAGGGGTGGAACAAATTACTTTACAGGAGAGAGAGAGAAACAAAACTATTCAATGTTTTCTGTTCATTCTCTTCGATAATTGAGAAAATTTGCTTGTTTTGACCAATGTTCATTTCTTCTCGAGTTATTTTCATTTGTCAATCACTATCTTTAATGTTGTCTTAATATGAATTTTAAATTTCTTCCTTTTTTGGACAGTTTTCGTGTATTTCTTCGTCATTTGTAGACGCTATGGTACATGATTTATTTTCTATCTTTCTCTCCTTTTCTAGACCTGAGCCTGGTTCCGTTTTCTGTAATTTTGAATGCCTTGTCAAGCACTTTAAACTGTTCTAATTGCGTAAGACCTTCCATCAGATATTATATAAGATGTAATATTTTTCAATATATTGAAGGATATATATTTTCCTTGAATCCGATTCCGAACAACGTCCTCCAAAGATCGACCTCAACTTCTAGTAATCCGGATAAAAAATCTAAAAGTAACATATAACCAGCAATTTAATAAATCATAAGGAGGAACATTAAGTAAATATCTATAAGTTGTATGACTCTCCTTCAGCAACAATATTTTCACATACATATACAAATTAGATATAAACATGTCTTATCCGATATTTGAATAATAACTGTTGTACCATTTAGTAAACATGTTGTAAAAATTAGGAAGTATTAATGTTTATAGACTCTTTCTTTGATTATTTAAAGAATATTTTAATGATTCAAACTTTCTCAAAAATCATTTTGAATATCTAAATTCATTCAAAAAAGTAATATTTAATTGAATATATTATATACCATAAAAATTTATTCTCTCACAAACCCTTTTCTGGTATTGTAAATATGTCAAGTTATTATATGAATTCAAATCACATCGGAAATGAGGCAAATATTTTGTCACATAGTAATATATATATTCATGATTTTCAAGTAAAAACTATTTTATATCTCTTTTAAGCTTTTTCGGAAAAATGAACTAAATCTCATTGAATTTTAGTAAAATGTTTTTAACAAAGTAAACCTTGCTTATTTTCAAAGCGAAGTATTTTTAAAAAGTGATTTCAATTTAAATAATAATTTTTAAATTCAAAATACAGTATTTCAATTTTAAATGTTTATCTTAAATTCCAAAAATTGATAGTTTTTGTATTTCATATACAGGTTTTGTAAATCTATAGCTTATTATTTCATAATTTTCAACAGACATTACTATTCACATATTAAATCAAAGGGATTTAAATTATTTTGAAAAAAAGTTATAATGAAATAGCGTTTTCTTATCCCATCATGTTTTCAAATGGAAAGGTTGTTATTCAAATTAAATTTCTGGGAATTTACGCTTATAAAATATTCATATTCATTTTTTTATGTTATATAATTATTTACACTAAACTGATGAGAAATATATAAATGTCTCGTAATATCTTCTTTTCATATAACTGAAAAACAATGTCTCAGAATTATCCTAAAAAGGTATTGAATATATGTTAAATATTGTTGAAAATCTGTAAATCTATTCATTATTCTTAACTTTAGTTGCATATTAGATCAATAAACTACTTTTACATTTTATTAGTTTCTCTTTCTCCGTAACTGATTCCGATTACATTATGAAATTTTTGATTTTTCTGATGTATTTGATTTTTTAACATAAATACTCCAAGTAGAAAATATTCATTTCCTTTTCATTAAAAATGTGTATCATGATTTTTGATTAAAGAAATAATTTCCTATTTATTAATTTTCTTTTTAAATTTAAATTAAAGACTCAAGATAAAATGTATATTTTAACTTCATTTTTATTTTTAGTATCATATTATTCTGGTGTTGAAGGATTTGAATTGTTGCAATAATTTCGCACTATAGATGCATGATATGTTCTTGAAAAAGTGCAACATTAATTTTCTTATAAATATATACTTTTCAAAAGTATGGACTGCATCACAAAAGTGAAGTGCATCTCTATTAAACAACTGGAGTTTGTAAAATATTTTAGTAGGAAGGGTGTATTGTATAGGTCTGAACCAAAAGAACAAAGTTAAGAAAACAACACTTAAACTGATATCTTACGAGTATTTTCTGATATATACCCTTCGTAGGGATATTGAAGCTCAATATAATTAAATGTGCAGTACTTCTCAATATTTAAAGACATGGTGTTTTGTGGTTTTGCAACCTGAACTCACAACTCACTTGTTGTGCTGCCCTATTTAATCAACCGAGTTAATGATTCAAATATTAATTATTCCACCCGTATACAAAAACATTTTATAATTTTAGGAAATATTATACATCAATGATTCCAAAAAATTAATTAGTAACTGAGGATTATTAATAGTATTTGATTTACATTTAAAATCACCTGTATTTATATTTATTATAAAACTTACATATATAAATAATGTGCTAACTTAAGTATACGAATAACTTAAATGGTTTGTTTTAGTAATGCTTATTCAGTGCCCTCATATGTTATTGTTTAAATATAAGGGGTTAAAATATACGTTACTTGTGCAAAACAATATTTACGTTAATATATACACTAAGATATTATTGTTCACGTGAGGAACAATTGTTTTTGTTGTACTTATGGTAGTTGTTCCAGATATTATTCGAGTAATTCATCACAAATGGGCCGATACATATTTTATTTCTGAGCCTATATTATTGATTAATTATACAAAGATGTTGGTTTGTGTGTGTACTTATCTTGAATATTTTAAAATAGCTTCTAGTTAATATTTAACCACGTAATAGGAAATACATGAAATAATTTCCATTTCAATTCACGATGTGCCAATAAAAGCATCGATGATAAAAAAAAATCAGATAAACAGAGATTTCTCATGAAATCAAATTATAAAATATATTAATATAAAATAAATAATTTTAGTTAACATTGTATTCTTGAACCTTTTGAAATTAGTTTTATTCTCAAAGTATAAATGTTATCATATTCGGCAAAAAAAAGTTTTCAAACATTATGTTGTGATAAATCCTTTTTTCTCGATTAGTCAAGTAAGTATTATTTACTGAGAATTACAATGCAAACAAATTTTACATGCTAAAACCAAATAAATAAAATACCAAATGTATTTTATCTTTCAATGTTCAATTAACCGAAGGAAAAATTAATACTTAAAATTTACTTCTAACATTTATAATATAAATAATTTGTATTAGTTAGTTATTATTCTACAATTTCTGTAAACAGTTACTAAACTACAATTTAGAAATTAGTTTTAAAAAAATAATAAATCTTTAAATTGTATAACTTGCATTTAAAATGTTATATAAGAGAATTTTAACTGACAAAATTTCTAAGCCTAAGATAAAAACTGTATAAATTTAAGATCACTGCAATTATAAAGCGTACCAGGACATCGGAGGAATTCTGAAATAGCATAACTAAGACTCTCTGTTTTTGTGATATCATTCTTTTCAAATTATTAATAGAGCTTAGATATTTTGCGTGCCTAATAATAATATTTTTATCATTCCATAGAACTATAAAAGTAATTTTTTGTCAAAAAGAATTTTCCTCACCTAGTTGAATATGGACATTAATTGTGAGATATATTTGCATTTTGGAACATTTTAAAGAAAACTGTTGCACAGTTTTCTTTAAAATGGTTCCAAATTCTTCATGCTTATATAAAAGGTACTTATGCATATACTGAACCAAGTATATTTTACCTCTAATTAGTACTTAAGTTGTAAGAAATAATTTGTTACATGAAAAAGAGGAAAAAAAATAAATATTTGCAAATTTTCGAAGTTCTGTAATTTTTTCAAAGAAAGTGTATGGTAATATCATTAAAAACGTAGGTTCACTATATTTCGTGTATTATTTTCTATACGAGGAGTAAATTATTTTGTATATTTATAAATGGTATCTAAATACAAATATATCTGAAACCTTTGTCTATATTATTATTAGGCACACAATGTTTCTTAATTCTATGAAAACTTTTAAAACATAAATGTAATAAAAAGAAGGAGTCTTAAATTTGGTATTTTTCTGTTACCCTATACGAAAAAAAAATGCTAAAGAAACTTTCGGAAAATTTACTTTACAGTTTACTCATCAAACCTCGCCGCTTCATTTGAAAATTAAAGGTATTTCCAAATCATTACAATAAAAACGAGACACATTATTTGCATATATGTCTCATAAACTGGCATATTTTAAAGTAAAGTTGATTCTTGAAGTTCTTTGCTTATCATTTCAATTATAGAGGTCCAAAATGCTACTTTTTAAAGTTGAATATTTTTTAAGATATATACATTTCAACTTATTAATAAATACTATTAACAAATTAAATTAAAACTTGTAGTAATAATGTTATTACCTTCATCATGAAAAATAATTTAATAAAGTACTGTAAATAAAATTTTTTTAAAGGACTTCCAATTTTACAGTAATCAAGTATAATTACATTATTTTACAAAAGGTAGAATTTGCTAGACTTTGATAAAAAAAAATTGAAAGCTGTTCAGACTCCAAATTTGTCAATGATTTTACAATTTTGGAATATATATTTTTCAAAGCTTCAGCATCGGTTTTAAGGGAATTTTTTTTCTCAAGAAAATACATTATACTTTCAAGCAGATCCAAACATAAAGCTTAAAGTATAATTTCTGTGAAACTTTTCTTTCTTTTGAAAACAATACTGGAAGGTAAATCGTAGTTCTTATTTTGAGGAAGAAATTCTTTCATTCTCATAAAAAGACATATAAAAAAGCCATTAACTTGAGATAATAATGTAAAAGTCCTTATAAAATTTAAGTATACATCTGGTTACCTTTTTTTTTAAAAAAAAAATGACATGTAAAGAACAAATCTCAAACATTAAAAAAAAAATGGGAAAATTAAGCTAAATATATCAAAACTAACTATTATGAGAGGCAATGATTTTTTTTTTCATCATATTAAATAATTATTGTTTGTATTTAAAATTTTTGAAGATATCTTTTCAATATTTCGCTTTAAAAATAAGAATTTTGTGTATACGAAAATAATTTTTTTTCTAACGGAAGAAAAACAGGCAGGAACACTATTTTGAAAATGTAGCGTGAGTTATAAAATATCTGAAAAATGTATATTGTTAATTTGAAAATTTCATTTTTAATTCATTATTTCACACTTTCTGGAAAATATTGAAATAAGACTTCATAATAAGAGTACACAAATCCATTATTAATTTTATACAAATGCATTAATTTTTGAAGAATTTTTAGGATTTATTATTATAATAGATGGTAAATTAATAATGTTTTAGTGTTATTTTGAATAACGTGAAATAAAACCATTTGAAGAAAAATCATGCAAAAATAAAAACTGATATAATGGTTATTTTGATTTAATGACCAATTAAATAATTGATTCTGAAGTTCTCAAAAACTGCATTCCAGTACCGACGTTTCATATTCTTGACAATTCAAAATTCCATAAAAATATATATGTAAGTAATTTTATACTTAAAATTCTACCATATTTAAGTAAATTCTTACGTTCTTGAGGTAAAATAATGCTGTTTTCTTTTCTTTTTTTTTTAAATTTCATTATACAGGAAATTCCGAAACTCCCGAGTAAAATTTAAGGTGTGATCGAAAACATCTAAAGAAGCAATTTTCTTCACAAAATGTATGGGGGGAGAGCATATGGGGAACCGCTAGACGTCGCAGTACTGGAAAACATAAAGAGTGAGTTTTCTTACACTTCGTCCTTTCTACCGTGGATTTCAGGAAGCATGATGAAGTACATAATAGTCTGTTCGTTGTTAAATCTTTCGGTGAGTGGCAGCAAACATTTAAGCAAACATTAAATAGATGATAGAAAACATCTAAACAAGTAATTTTCCCAGTAGGATGCATAAAAGTTTTATTAATGTAGAGGCACCCCTTAAATTTTTGCCCATGAGTTTCGAAAAACTCTATATGCTGTAATCATCATAACAACGTAATTTCCGTAAGAAAATTAAGATGATTTCTTAAAACTTCACAATTTTTGAATAAATTTTTACATTCTTAAGCAAAACTAATAACGATTTTAATATTTCACTGTATATTGAAATCAGCATATGAATGTAATTTACTGGAGAAAATTTAAAAATTTTATTTATTGTTCTCAATTATTTTAAAAATATATATTTGTTTGCATAAAATATATCTTAAACTTACATACAAAGGTATAGTTAATAAATATATTCAGAAGAGAATAAACTTATATTGTGTGAAAATTGAAGAACAAAAAAGGCCAAGAAATGTATTCCTCCCTTTATGCTTACTTTTAAAAAATATATGATATCTCGAGACATCAAGAGAATAAGGGGTAGAACAACAAAATAATAATGAAACCACTGTATTTAATCAAGAAACTTCGTCCAACAACGAAATGTACAAAAACTTGTTTAAATTAAATTAATTAGAAGAATGAAGAAGTGAATGAACACATTTAAAGCTGTTCTTTTCTCTCTGTTCAAAAAAATATGCTCGTCCACTTCAAATCATTGTTGAAGTTCTACAAATAAATAAATACAGAATCAATTAATTTTCGTAAGAATTCCTTTCATTAAAAAGAATTTCAACTCACTCGTATAGAAAAAAATGCACAATTTGTCGTTTTATTGGTTTCAAAGATTTTTAATGTAGTTTTGATATGATTTAATAGTTTTTGCTCGCGGCAGTAAATATTCCTAATTCTCTTTAAGTATCGATGATGAGTTTTAAATGAATTCATGTTATTGGTTTCTTACTATCAATATAAAAAACAATTCGAAATAATTATTGAAAAATGAATTTCCTAGTCCAACTTTTTCTTTAGTATAATTAGGAATGATGTAAAACACACTTGTTTACTTCCGATGAAGAAGTTTGTTACTTAAATTATGTTACATATTAAAAAAGTGATGAAAGCATATATGTTTCATTATAAATATAATTTTATAAATGTATTATTTATTTAAAAGCAGTTCCTTCTAAATGGAGAATACTGAATTTCGAAAGAATAACCTTTGTCGTTTGTTTAATATTTTTAGATAATTTTTAAATTCACTTGTTTATAGTTAGCAATTTTCCAAATTAAGAACTAAATAACAAGCATCAAAGTTTTTCTTGTTGTAACATTTCTATTTAGAAGTCGGCACTTTTATGTATTTTGTAATATAGTAATGTTTTTTGATGAAAAATAAATATTACATTGTCTCTAAATATTCGCTCATTCCCTCTCTCTCTGTATATATATATATATATATATATATATATATATATATATATATATATATATATATATATATATATATATATATATACATAATATCAAGCGATGAAACTCAACTACACATAGATGTTGCAGAACAGTCAGTCTTTGACTTTGTTTTATAACAAAGTCAAACCACATCGATTTGACAAAAAAAAAAAAAAAAAAACTTCTTGTGTTCATTCACTCCACGGAATCTTCCGTTTTAAGCCATAGGAAGGAAATAAGACGTTCAAAGAAGTTTCCAAGTGTGTAAAGAATTCGAAAATTGATCGATGTACCTCGGCAAAATAAAGGGTTGTAAAAAGAAATGAGACTTTATGAAGTTTTGAAGAAACATGCAAATCTATATTACAATAAGGAAACTCTTGCTTTTTATTGAAAAAGGACAAAAAAAAGGCATACACGATGCTCTAGTAAACTTGAATGGGAAAGATAAAAGCCACATTCCTTCACAACATATTGATCTATGTGTTTTTGACCAGAATATCTAAATTTATAGTTCCCATGAGTTACATTGGTAGAGAAAATCAGATTTTTTTTTAAAATCGCACATAAAGTGTATTAACATTAATAACAGTTGATAAGCAAGAAAGAAAGAAAAAAAGGAAAAGTATGTAGATTACTTATTATAATTACAGAAGAAAATTTTAGGTTCCCTCACTGAAGAAATTATAAATATTTTTATTATAATTCAAAAAATATTTTTTAATTACATTTCACAAATCATAAAAAATTTCCAATTTTAATCTCGACTTCACCATATACTTTCTAAAAGTAACTAGTATTTCCCTATCTGGATTATTCATGAATTGCACGAAAGATAGCACGTTTTTTCTCGATGTGAGATAAAATATTTACAATTAGTCATTGAAAGCCCTACTAATGAGCCCATTTCGCAGAAAGTGAAGCGTCAATTGCCTGGCTTAACTAAGAAAAACGGCAGACCATTATTTATAATGTCGATAAATAATCATTCACTCTGGATAGTAATTTCAAGAGGAATATGTATGAGCCCATACCGAGCGCGCTCTTAGCGATATAGAGGCAAAAATATAATTATTAGAGAGTAATTTTAGGAAAACCTCCTTACTATGGAACACAGTTAATTAAACAATGCGTTTATAAGTTTACTATCTTTTCCTGAGCCGCTTTTATAACCTTCATAGGTCAAGGAATAACAAGGCTGTTTCGGTCTATAGTTCTATTTCATAAAACATTTTATTACAATACATTTTATTCTATTTGTTTCCTACAAAATGTAAGATTTTTTAATAAATTAGTATTATATTTGTAAGCGTGATATTTAAATTTTACACATTTAAGAGAGCTTTGTGGTTAAAATAAATCTACTTGCCCTAAATAAGTCAGATTTAATTTATTTTTAATTATTGTATCAGTCAATCACAAAATGTCATGCATAACTTTTTTTTAATATTTTAACATAAAAATATTTTTGCATATGTTTGATGCCTGCTTCCACCAGTAATGTAATTAGTTTTCAAAAATATTCCATTAAAATGTGAAAAAGTTCCATGCAAAGCTTTGAAAATAACAGATTTAGCCATCCAAGGTGCGATTTTCTTAAAATTATTATTAAATTACTCAATTAAATATACGAATTAACGTAAACGATGAAATATCGAGAAACGGACAATAGTAAAAATTTTCTATATTTAAATTAAAGGCAGCGAATAATTATTAAATTGAATGTATTTAAGCTAAATGTAATTACAATTAAAGCAAACGATAAATTATTACATTGAAAGTATTTAAGCTAAATGTAATTAAATTGAAGAAAAGGATAAAAAATTAAAAAGTAATATGGTACGCTAACAGTCATCTGATAGGCCAAACCACCCCACCTACAACAATTGCACCTTAGGTAGTAAACAAATTTCCTCTAAATTTTTTATTGAATTGAAATAAAACATATATAAAAGTGAATATTTTATTTACTTATCAGTTGATGAATTGCGTCAAATCACATGTAATTAGAAATTAAGAAATGACTGTAAATGAATATATTTATTCAGAATCTTAAGACAGTTGTGAGACAGCCATTTTTGTATCAAAAATTTCGAACTACTTTTTAATTTGGCTTTCTTTTTGGAATGTACTGGAGTAAAATGATTTTAACCTTGATTTGCCATTATTAACCTTCAAAAAAAAATCTTTTGTTATAGATCACGTACATAATAAAATAAATTAAAAGAAACTCTATTTAATGCGCTGCGAAGAAAAATTATCCCACCGGTGGCGAAATTTGTTCTTCGCGATGAATTACATAGAACAATTTTTTTTTTTGAAAATACAATGCTTGGGTTATTTTACGGAAATTCTGATACCTTTTACATTTAATCTTGTGTTTATAGGTGATATTGTGTCTGTTGAGAATCTTTTAATAATCTACTATCTTGGTTCTCTTATCGTTTTTCTCATTTTTTTTTTCTTTTGAGTCAAAATTACATCATTGATTGATTCAAACTAGCTCTCTCTCTCTCTCTCAATTTTAAAATTACCATCCAGTTGAAAAACAAGAGAGATTTACTGTAATAATCATATTTGAGAAAGTAGTGTATTACATTCACTTTTGGTAAGCATTTTCAAAAATAATTTGTGATTTTCTAACTATTATCAGTATGAAAATAGATTGCAAAATAATTCAGAGTTACTAGCATTCTGATAACTCTGAGCCCTTATCTCATAATGACTATTTTAATTAAAAAAAAAAGCTTATTGAAATTATAATTGTAATTATTTTGCTACACTTATTTCAAGACATCACAGCTGCTATTTTTTCACACACACACACACACACACACACACACACACACACACATATATATATATATATATGAGTGTGTGTAGGATTTTCCAGCTAATTATCAAAGTATTAACTGTATTTACAAATATATTGTAAAACCAGTTCCTCAGTTACTCAACAGATGGCACCACGAATTAGCGTCATGTGCTAGTTCACGCAGCTCCCCATATTCCTGAACAAAGCCGAGAAGCGTTTAGTTCTCGCTCTGTTCTCCTCTGATCTTCTCCGCCTTCTCCAGATGCAGCTGAACTCCGAAAGCCAACGTGCGTTCCAACTCCCATGGCTGATATGCGATACAGTTGTGTAGCCATCTATCTTTCTCAAGGGAACTAGTTATTTAAAATATGTCAACTTGTACATTGCAGCTTTTGTAGATATTTTTCTTTCGTCTCTCCTTCTAATAAACGAAGTAAAACAATTTGAAGCTCATTATCAATGCTAAATTCCAACCTCCCCTTTAGACACCGAAGCACCAGGAGGTATCTTGCAAGACGGATACCTCCTACATATATATATATATATATATGTATTTAATTATTTAACTTTAATTCAATAATTTCTTTTAATAATAATTTAATTATATATACCATCCCATTTTCCCCAATTAATTCAAAAATAAAGAGTTCATCCTTATTTCCTGATCTCCTTCAAAATTATTCTTTTATTAATTAGATCACGCGCTCATAAAACTGGTTAAATTGACGTTCCCACGATCATAAAATCTATCAAAACAATCCCTATTAGACTCCTTGTCTATTATGATATTTCCCCAGAATCCCTAATCCTGTACCACGTTTTATTAGTTTATTATGAAAGACCCATGCTATATAACTTTACACAGCAAAATTTCTCTCTCTTATGCTCTCCTCTCTTCTCACATCAGCTGTAATCTTCATATGATCTCTCGCTCCGTCCTTGGTTCCCGGAAAACGGTCTAAGTCCATCAGTACATAACGATCTCTATGCTAGCATAATAAATATTCTTGTTATTTAAAAAAGGACTGTTCATTTTAGCAATGTATTCAATTTCGGAATTTTTCCCATTCTCTTACTCAAAAGTAAAAATTTCATTCCTTTTCCTGATCCAATCCTAAATTATCATTTTATTTATAAAATCATGCG
>BMAW01101363.1:90531-103333 GCA_019974015.1 Nephila pilipes | reverse complement strand
GTGTGTGTGTGTCAATGTGTGTGTGTGTGTGTGAAAAAAAATAGCACTGTGATGTCTTGAAATAAGTGTACAAATAATTACAATTATAATTTCAATAAGCTTTTATTTTTATTAAAATAGTATTATGAGATAAGGCTCAGAGTTATCAGAATGCTAGTAACTCTGAATTATTTCAATCTATTTTCATCGATAAATAGAAAATCACAAATTATTTTGAAATGCTTACCAAATGAATGTAATACACTCTCAATATGATTATTACAGTAAATCTCGTTGTTCACAACTGGATGGTATTTTAAAATTGAGAGAGAACTAGTTTGAATCAATCAATGATGTAATTTTGACTCAAAAGAAAAAATGAGAAAACGATAAGAGACCAAGATAGTAGATTATAAAAAGATTCTCAACAACACAATATCACCTATAAACACAGATTAAATGTAAAAGATATCAAAATTTCAAAATACTAAGCATTGTATTTTCAAAAAAATTTTCTATGAGTCATCGCGAAAGATAAATTTCGCCACGTGGATAATTTTCCAGCATTAAATAGAGTTTCTTTTATTTATTTTATTATGTACGTGATTATAACAAAAGATTTTTGAAGGTTAATAATGGCAAATCAAGGTTAAATCATTTTACTCAGTAATCAAAAGAAAGCCAAATTAAAAGTAGTTCAAAATTTTTGACAAAATGGTGTCTCACACTTCTTAAGATTCTGAATAAATATATGTCATTTACAGTCATTTCTTATTTCTAATTACATGTGATTGACGCAATTCATCAACTGATAAACAAATAAAATATTCACTTTTATATATGTTTTATTTCAATTCAATAAAAATTTAGAGGAAATTTTTTACTACCTAGAGATCAATTGTTGTAGGTGGGTGGTTTGCTATCAATTGACTGTTATGCGTACCATATTACTTTTAATTTTTATCCTTTTCTTCAATTTAATTACATTTAGCTTAAATACTCCAATGTTAATAATTTATCGTTTTGCTTTAATTGTAATTACATTTAGCTTAAATAATTCAATTTAATAATTATTCGCTGCCTTTAATTTAAATATAGAAAATTTTACTATTGTCCGTTTCTCGATATTTCATCGTTTACGTTAATTCATTATTTAATTGAGTAATTTAATAATAATTTTAAGAAAATCGCACTTGGATGACTTCAAATCTGTTATTTCACTTTGAGAACTTTTCACATTTTAATGGAATATTTTTGAAAACTAATTACATTACTGTTGACAGGCATCAAACATATCAAAAATATTTTATGTTAAAATATTAAAAAGTTAGGCATTTTGTGATTGACGAAACAATAATTAAAAATAAATTAAATCTGACTTATTTAGGGCAATAGATTTATTTTAACTACAAAGTCTCTTATGTAAAAATTTAAATATCACACTTACAAATATAATACTAATTTATTAAAAATCTTACATTTTGTGAGGAAAAAATAAATAAAATGTATTGTAATAAAATGTTTTATGAAATGAACTATAGACGAAACAACCTTGTTATTCCTTGACCTATGAAGGTTTAAAAGCGGCCAGGAAAAGATAAAACTTATAAACGACATTGTTTAATTAACTGTGTTCCATAGAAGGTAGTACCTCTAATTATATTTTATATAATATATATATATATATATATATATATATATATATATATATATATGAGCAGTGTGTGCTTGTACATTTTAATAATCTATATTACATTACATATTTGTGCTTTAATTTTTCATTTACTTGATAATAAAGTAACAAAAGAAGGTTAGAACATCTGTTCATTATTTAAAGACTTAAGGAATAGAAATAATAAGCATTTCTTATGAAATCAGTTTTATTATCGCAATATAAAAAATAAAATCATTGGTTAAGGTATAAAAGCTATTTTTGTTCAGAAATTTCTAAAATCTAGGATAACAAAAAAGTACATGAAACAAATGCATTTTTACTTAAAAGAATCTGGACCGTTGAAGGCATGATTTAGTCCTCAAAGATTTAAAAAAGTGCTGTAGTACCAAAATACACTTTATAAAAAAACTTTGCCTATATATTCTCTTTTTTTTTGTATCGCTGTACATAAAAAACAACTTGTTTACTATTTTGTCATAAAAGTCTGTAGCCCTTGCTGAATAAAAAAATTCAACAATAAATTTCTTCGTGAATGAAACTATGTTTCCACTAGTTCACCAAATGTGAGAAAAGTAATTGAAAATTTTAGAGGGAGGTCGAAATATTTTCACGAAAACCTAAACTTTTACCTGCATGGGCATTTTTATTATTTCAGTAAGAATTTTATGTACGAGAATATTTGGTACTGAATAGAATCATCTCATAAAAGAAATACTGAATTTCTCTACAAGACAATGACTCACAACAATATTTTGCTACGTTTATGAAAAAGTTGAAATTGTATTCTTTTTAAGAAAAAAAATCAAATGTTCTTATTCTAAAAAGTGTATCAGCATTTATTATCATTCTTGATTATTTCCTTCAAGAATAATTTTGGAAATGTTTCTCCATAAGTGGTCTTATGAATTATTTTTTGATTTTTGAAACTTAATAAGATCGGAACTATACATTTATTGAATAAAGATTTAAAAGATTATTTCAGTTGTAGATAAATTAAAGATATATATATATATATATCAGAGGTGTTCAAACGGTAAGTTCGTAAAATGTGAAAAAAGTATGAGTAAATATGGGTGATAGTGTTCTCTAAATAACGTAAGGAGAATCAGCTATTGCAGGTTAAACTCTTTGTCTTGATGCAAAACATTTCAGTCGACGTCTTCGTGTACGAAACATCTGCACACGTTTGAACACAGATAGTTCATAAGCATTTCAGACAGGGATCGTGCAATTCATGTGAAAGAATATTGTTAACGATGAAACAGAACGAATGATGGTATAAATAAGACAGCTGGAAATGTTCGATAAACGGAGAATCATAGGAAATCTTCTAGCCAAAAGATCATGAACCAAACTTCCTTGAATTCTGAATACGCCTCAGTGTGTGGTGTCAAGTCAGTAGGAGAGGTTTCAAAATACAGAAATTGTCAATAGACGACCAGGTCGGGTTGAGCAAGAATCACAACAGTCCGACGAGACCGATATATGGCAATAACTGACTGACATCAGTGGAAAATATGTTTCAGTGCACAGCCGCCAGAGGATCACTAGTTTCCAAACAAACTGTACGGAACAGAAGATTAAGTTATGTTGTTATATATGCCGGACAACCAGCAGTTTGCATTCCCCTTACATTCACGCATTTAATGCGATAATTTAAACTGGAGTTTGGAACATCATTACTAGAATCTGGTTCAGTGGGTCAATGTGATTTTTAATAATGAGTATCTCAGTAGCATGAACACAAATTCTCAACGGTAAATCGTATAGCGAGCTCTAAAAACTCATTTTCACCTTGAAAACACCATGGAAAGACCCCTGTTTCCATCAAGGAAAGTTATAATGTGGGAATGCATCATTCTGGATTACTATACAGAGTTCTTTATCTTTTAGACGGGATCTGTGACTGCTAAAAATACAAGCGTGAAGTTCTTGAGTCTTAGGTTCGCCAGCTTTCAGATTCTGTCAGTCCTGACTTCATATTTAGGGATTATAATACGCATTGTCAAATTTCAAGCCTGATCGTGACTTCTTGAATGGAATATATTCAACGCATGCCATGGCTTGCTCTCTCACCTGATGTAAAACCTATCGAGCATGTGTGGGATATAATCCAAAGAAACGCAGCCCTTTCCCTGAAGCTTCATTCCAGAACCGAAAAGGTCTCTTTGTGACGTTTGTAACTCTTTGAGCCTCTAATTCATCTATAAAGGAAGGGAAATAGTTCTGCAGCGTACCTGGCTGTCAGAGATGATTACATATCTTTAAAAAAACTGCAGATTCCTTTTTTTTATTTCATTTGTTGTTCGCTATAGGGTGAACTCCTCTTCAGGATGTACAGTTTTCTTTCAAATAAAAATTAGTAGTATCGTTCTTTCGCATTGATTGTTTATTGTGTAATCGATTTACACTCTCATATCATGTTTCTCGCCATTCTGATTTAGATAATCTTCACTATTCACATAATTACCTATTAAGCGTCTTTTGGACATCAGTATACACATAACATTATTTTGTAATTTGCACATTCGAATTAAAATATACTAACGGTACATCTGAAGTGTTCGAAAACTTATGTGGTGATAATTTATCAGTTTTCTGAATAAATAATTTTATTTTTTAACGCTCAAGTGAGTAAATATTTTTGGGAATAAATATTTATGAAACATCAATATTTTTAAATATGCAAAAAACAGCTTAGCGAAAAAAATCAATCAGTTCTTTCACAAATGGAATGGGCTTTTTTAAACCGAATGTCCAAAATTTAATTGTTCAAAACTAAATTGGCTCCATCGTAAATATATTTTCTAATATGAAGAATAGTCTGAATTATCCCGGCAATTATTCTTAAAGAAACATCAGAACATTATGTATAAGCAATAAAAAGGTAAAGCATCTCAGCATCATGTACCATAGTACATCATAAAAAGGAAACTCTATCTACAGAAAATGAATTATGTATATCTCATGTATTTAAACTCATAATGTAGGGTTGATATAAAAGTAACTTTGAACAGGATGTTTACTTCTGCTACGAGGCAACCAGTTTAAAGTCTGGTAATGCTGAGCTCTATATTATTTATATTTTCTTGGATTAAGTGGAACCTATCCATAGCTAAGAAACATTTGCAAAATTATTTCGTCAAGTGCGAAAATGTTCGAAAAATGAATGCGAGGATAGATATGTTTTTATTTTTGGAGAACTTTCAAACAAATAATAGCAGAATTTGTGAAAAATTTAGAATGATGTACAATATGTAACATAGCAAAATAATAAAACTCTGAGTTAGTACAATTAATAAATGAATGCATTTCTTGACGTTCGATGCTTTAGATAACGAAAGTTATACTTCTGCAATTTATGTTTTAGAAACGGAATACTAAGAAACGCATGAATTTCACTTTTAGAAAGAGATATTGGATATTTTCACTTTTACACCTCTATTTTCTATAATAAATGTTTTAAAATCGACTCCACATCACTTGTTTAAATTTCTATAAAAAAAAGGGGGGGAATCATAATTTTTAATTGATTGAAGGATTTCTAAAAATGTCACACTAGACTGAACAATAGGATTATTAGAAAAATATACCGGAATTTCGAGTTACTGTCAAGTAGTCAGGATTATACCCAATAGATGACTTTCCACTCTCCACATCTATACTACGCAAACATAAGGAATTTGTACAGCAGAAGTTTGATATCTGACAACGTTTGATTCAATTTTTTTTAAGAAAATTTAATTTTCGTCGCATTTTATGAAGCTTATAACTCAAAGCTATTTAAAAAGGCCAGAAATAATACATTTATTAAGCAAAGTTTAATAAATTATGGAATTTAGAGAGAAATTTGACCCAAACTCGAAACACTCCATCCAAATTTTTCCTGCTTTAATCTAAATTTAATTTTTGTTGTTAATATTTATGTCATAAGTTAATATAATAAACTAATATCTAAGAAATATATTTAAATGTGAAAAAGTTCTAGCTCATAGCGATTAAATAAGTTAATTTTTCATGAAATTTATCAACACCATCGTATATACAAAACCATTTTTAAACTAAAAGAAACATGATCTTGAAAATTATATTATATTAGTTAATACGGTTGACAATATTGAACATAAAGCACAGTTGAAATTTTTAAAAACAGATATCTGAGTAACATTTTGTTAAATCATGGTTTGAGTAAACAATATTTTTTTAAAAAATCACGTTTTCCATGAAAGGCATTTAAATCGGAATTTTCAGATTGTTTGACTACTATGACGTAATTTTTAAATCGTTGTAATTTAGTTTCTAATTGTCCTTTACTCAAAAAATAACATCTCAATTGAAAAGTCCCCGGCCTGACACATAGATGGCGCTACTAGAATTAAATCCATATGTTTTTTAATTAGCCCTAACCCTCAAAAGATGCATGTATAAATTTGACAGCTATCGGATCATTAGTTTGTGAATTATAGCATTTTGAGTGAAGCAACTTTTGTTATTGTGAAAAAAATGGATAAAATAGGATTTTGCGTGTTGATAAAATATTGCTTTTTGAAGGGAAAAAGTACAGTTGAAACAAAAACTTGGCTTGATGCCGAGTTTCCGGACACTGCCCCAGGAAAATCAACCATCAAGGATTGGTATGCTAAATTTAGACGTGGTGAAATGAGCACCGAAGACGGTGGACGCCCAAAGAGGTTGTTACCGACGAAAACATTAAAAAAATCCACAAAATGATTTTGAATGACCATAAATTGAAATTGAATGAAATAGAAGACACTCTAAAGATATCAACTGAACGTGTACATCATATCATTCACGAATATTTGGGTATGAGAAAGCTCTGTGCAAAGTGGGTGCCGCGTGAGCTCACTTTTGACCAAAAACAACGACGAGTTGATGATTCGGAGCAGTGTTTGAAGATGATCAAGCGTAATAAACCCGAGTTTTTGCGTCGATATGTGACAATGGATGAAGCATGGTTCCATCATTTCACTCCGAAGTCCAATCGACAGTCATCCGAGTGGACTGCACACGATGAACCCGCTCCAAAGCGTGGGAAAACGCAACAGTCGGCTGGCAAGTTATGTTAAGGTTAGGTCTATATTTTGGGATACGAATGGAAAAATTTTCATTGAATAACTTGAAAAAGGAAGGACCATCAACAACGACTTTTACATAGCGTTATTGGACCGTTTGAAGGACGAAATCGCCGAAAAACGGCCGCATTTGAAGAAAAAGAAAGTGCTGCTTCACCAAGACAATGAACCGTGTCACAAGTCAGTGAAATCGATGGCAAAAATCCATGAATTGGGCTTCGAATTGTTTCCTCATCCACCGTATTCTTCAGATCTGGCCCCCAGCGACTATTTCCTGTTCTCAGATCTCAAAAGAATGCTCGCTGGGAAGAAATTTTCGTCGAATGAAGAGGTGATCGTCGAAGCTGAGGCCTATTTTGAAGCAAAGGACAAATCGTACTACAAAAATATTATCGAAAATTTGGAGGGTCGCTATAATGAGTGTATCTTCCTTGAAGGGAATTATGTTGAATAAAAAAAACTAATTTTGCCAAAAAAATATGTTTTACTATGGTAGGCCGGGGACTTTTCAATTGATCTGTTAAAAGCAGCTTTGGAAAGTTAATGAGTTGGGTTTTAAAAGAATATGATAATACAAAATTTTAAATTTTGGCGGAAAATAATGTTTTAAATATACTTAAATTTTAGCCTTGATTCAATAATTATCATACAAAATTAGAGATTTTTCAATGCTAAATTTTACATATTTAGCAAATTTGGCAATAGTCAGTTTCTAAGTACGCTTCACTTCTAGTAAGAGTAACTAAGAAATGAGAAATTTCTTTTTCAGTTTGTTTGTTTAATAACCTGTTAACTACCTGTTACTATTTTTTATTTTAAAAATAATAGCATACCTTTTTTTCCCTTCCTATCAGTTATACTTATTTCCAAACAAACCATTCGTATGATTACAAAAATACTCACGATTTCCTTGTGGATTATTATCACATAATCAAGGTGAAAATAATCGAATTATAAAATTCGGTTATGCAAAATCCCATTTTTCAAAACGTCATATACCATTATTTTCAACAAATCTTCCATCCAAAGTTTTCGTATATCTATTGGGAAAAAAAAAACATTTTTTATAACTCTATCTTTTTATCTTTTTTTCAAAACAACATTTTTATATAACAATATAAAAGGTTCTTTTAGAAACCTTAGTATTTCTCTTACATAAAAAAAGTGACCGAATGTAGGAAAATATATCTATCATAAAAAACAAAATTCACGCTTATCATCGGGAATATGGGTAGGAAAAAGCAGTTTTACTCCGATATAAAAAGCAGCATAAAGTAGAAGGGGGAAAATCTCTTTGAACTACTTAAACAGCTGAAAATATTTTAGAACTCCCTGAGCTACTCTGGTGCATCAACAACAGCCTTTTCTCACTTTCTTCGAACCTGAGTATTGGTAGGTCCAGTTTCAAACCTTTTTTGATCGCGTTTTATACAGTTTTTTGTATCCATGGATGCTTTATCAAATGCATTTTAAAGCGTTTCACATACCTTTTCATACAGATTACGGCACCTTTTTTTCGTGGAATTCCAAGACAACAAACATTATTTGAATAAGACAACATTTTCATTCTTATATTCAAATATTTCTCTCTCAAACGTGAGTTATTTTAAAAATAGAATGATTAGTTCAGAGTTTCGCAGTATAGTTTCCTTTACAATATTTCCCCCTATTATAATTACTTTGTGGCGATTGCATCACCTAACTTTCACTATTTGGATTCACTTGTTCCATCATTAATAAATGTCCTTAAGATTCAGTCAACCTTCAAATAAATTGACAAATAAAGCTTTTACTTAATATTTAATAACATAATCAAAATCCAATCTATCTATAATGATTGTTAAAGCAACCCTCATGAAAACTAAAGAGAATATTTAAAGGTTTTACTTTACTGACAACTATTACAGGTGGATCCGAGTCAGGATCGAACCAGTCACACCAATAGTATAACACATAGATCAATAACTCCCGAGTCTAAAATTGAAAACAACATTTTTTTTGCAAAAATTTTTTTTATTCATCAACATAACACCTTTTGTTAATCACCTTTTAGGGTGATACAATCGTTCCAACGCTTTTCCACAAATCTTTTTTTTTTCCCCCAAATTTTGTTTTTGTTTTGTTTTTTTTTTTTCACAAGAAATCTTTTTTGTTGCGAGTAAATAGCGATAAACAGCTTCCTGAATCATCGACTCGTTGCTGTTTTTGTTCCATCGAAAGCAATCGCGGCACCCACTTGGAAAAAACCTTTTTCACTTCACTTCAAAAAACCTTTTTCCTGTTCCGATCGACTTAAAATTTTGACACGTTTCAAGCAAAGGTTAGTACTCTAGAAAGACCTGGTTACTGGTTTACTACGAGCGCCATCTCTGGGTTAGTCTCGGGAGTTATTGATCGATGTGTTAAATCCCCTGTCTATTACTACTCTTCATCTGGCCTTCTTTAAAGTTCCTATCTCTTCCGTATTTTGTAATCTTTCTCATTACACATCAACTTATACATGAACTTTGTTTCGTGAAATTGAAAGTTGAGTTGTTTCATTCAAGTAGAGCCCAGGAAATGTCCATAAGGACAGTTGAAGGGAAGCACGCCTCATATCGTTGCCCCTTTTTATAGTTTATTCTTAAGAGTAGGGATTACATAAAATATATGTGAATATTTACAACAAAGCAATCCGTGAGTTTTTACCAGTAAAATTTGGAAATTTAAAATATTAAGTTTTTACCACAGGAGAGTTTCTCATTGCTTGGACTCGTTATTTCTGCTCTTCCTCATGAAACTGCATAATTAGGGGCCATTATATCCGGACACGATCCCATGTAGAGATAATTTGTCATTCTAATGACTACACCTGTCATCTCTACCATCATTTTAACATATTAAATGGAATGCTTTAACTGTTCTATAGTTTTAACTATAATTATAACTTATATGTATCGTTTGATAATATAACTATGCTTTTTTAAATTACAATTGTCATCGAAAACGCTTCTAAGTATTTACATTAATTTGGGAGAATCATTTTAAGTCACAAAAAGGAGATTTTTAAAATTTATAAATAATTCCTTCCAAAATATTCATAAGTGATAAAGTATTAAGAAATGCTTTGGCGCTATTAACATTTAAACACACAAAACAATATTCATTTTTCATGAATTTAAAATATTATTTTTAAATTTAAAGTGTTTAAAAGAGCGTTTCAATGAAGTAAAGAAATGAACAAATTAAATAATATAACAATTAAATTTCCTCAAAACATCAGATTTTCAACCAGCAGATTCAAAAATATAAATTAAATAATTATAACAATAAGAATATTCAATTTTCAAAGTATCCGAAACCTAAAAATTATATATTCAGCAATTTAAAACTATTTTCATATCCATCCAATACCGAAACGAGGACTTTGTACCCTAAAGGATTGAACGTGTCACGCTACATGACAGCGTTTGGAAGTAAATCCCTAAACAAATGCCTTAAAACCTTGGTAGAGTTCTAAAATAATTTCTCGTGTAAAATTTAATAAATAGTGAAAGTAGGGGGAAACACTTTTTAGATCTTCCTTTCTATCTAAGTTTTATAACCTCCAAAAACACTGTCGTCATCTGTAAGATCTACCAAGGATCCTAGTCCCCCCATTTGCGTAGTGTAAAATTTGTAAAGGAAAATGCCAACTCATGTGTCCTCTTTGTCACTTAATTGACATTCAAAATTATCAGGTCTGTCACTAACAGCCCTCATATTGTTTCTAAGTGCGAATTTAATTAACACTGATCAATCAATTGTTCGTTTGAATTATCTTTCATCAATTTAGTATTTAAATGTTAAAATGCATTTTTTCTATATATGGAATGACTCTATAATCTCTTCTAGCATAAAATTACGTTTATATCAAAACTGGGAAATTAATATTTAAAGTCAATCAGTTTGAGAAATCTATTTTTGAAATAATAGCTTCTTTTGTAACTAGAATTAGAGAAATTATTTACTGCATATTAATTATTAATCTCGTAAACATAGCTAAACTTTAAGCATTCCATTGTTTATTTTAGAAAAACCAAATAACAAGGTTATCAAAGTTCAAAATTTTTCAACGTTTTAGTAATTGATTCACACGTTTTAGAATTTAGATCTAAGGGTATGGCAAAGATAACGGATAAAGGTTATACATTTAATCAAGACCTTTCAATATACATTAAAATATAGAAAAAAAAGTTAGAATTTAATTAGTAGGGAGAGTAACAAAGCGTACGAAAAGAGTTTTGTCGTTTTCTTCCCCTTTTTTCTTCGTAATGAAAGGAATAGCATACAAACATTCAGTTTAAATAATGTTTCGAATTCCGTTAATAAATAAAGACTCAAAATCAATTAGTTCATGCTAGAAATCCGTTAATTAAAAGATTCAAAATCGAGGGAAGCGAAAAAAATTCGCGTAAATACGCCTTTAATTGTTTTTTGGTGATTTTTAATCTCTGGGAAAAATTGGCAATGTTTGTCTCAAGTGGTAAAATTTATCATTTTATTATAGAAAATGATATTCAAGCAAATATGTACATAGTTCTAAATTTTGAAAATATAATAATTAATTCAGTAAATTGCTTTACAGCATTCTTCATGACCGAACAAAGATTTTCACCGATATAAACTGATGAAAAACAATTATTCGCATCTATTTTTAGACGTTAAAATGAGGAAACTTTTAAGAAACACAGCACGAGAAAAATTGTTAATTCAGTATAATCTATTAATAAAATAGAACTTTGTTTTGACACATTCGTTCTTAAAAACAGAATGAATTTTTTTAAAATAAATAATGAATTTAATTTTAAGCGTATGCTGACTCACATTTTAAATTTTTAATTACTTAATGTCCAATGTTTGACTATTGGGTATACTAAATTTTAAGTAATAAAAAGTAAGCACTTAATACATAATTTTACATAAATAAAATAAAATAATTATATATATATATATATATATATATATATATAATTTTTGAAAATACAAATTGGAGAATAATATATTTCATGTTGCAAAAGGCATTAGACTGTTAAGCTGAGTTATTCTAGAATTATATACCTAGTTATTCCCATTAACAAAATATAATAAAAATGGTTATAACACCAAAAATAAAAATTGATAAAAAATTCCGAAAATTTAAATCCAATAGGTTTAAATGTAATATATTTCAAAAAGTATTACTAATAGAAAACAAAACTTATGTATCATAAAAAAGTAAACTTTTCTATTTGGTTTTCAAACAATTAAAAATATTTATGCGTCCTATTTCTGTTACACGGTAAACATCTGTACGGTAAACATCTGTTCGGTTGTTATATTACCCCATAGATTTTGGTGCAAGTCATGTCATCCAAACTCTACAAAAAATTCTTGCTGTTTAATCACGTCTGTCGTTGATCGCATACATATACAGTAAAATTTATATAGTAAAATTCAACATTTAATTATTTCTTTCAAAATACATATCTTCACAAATTATTTAAAAATTGTGACCTAACAAGCCAAAATTCCAATTCTGATTCGAATCAACTAAAAGTACGATGAAAGTAATTAAACTGCAGAAGTTTTCTAAGCGATCATGCAATATTTAAGGATGATAAGTTATAAGTACGTTCCGTTCTAAAAAAAGAAGCTAAAACTCAATCATTTTGCACCTTTATAGAAATTTTTGGATATTAAAAGCGTCCTAGTAATGTGACAATAATTCCAATAATTTTATGTTTCGTTTTTTTCATGGCGATTGGTAAATAAACTATCAGGAAGTTGTTATATTAGATTACTATTAACGGTTTTGATATCACACTTTATATTTAAATTTTAAAAAATAATACTTGTCTAGTTTTTTCTTTCTTTTTACATCATTTATTTTATTTATACAGATTAATACTTTTAGTATGCTACTTTAATATATTTTTACCTAATATTTATTCTTTCCCTTATAGTAGTGTTTTATTAACTAACTAATAATTTTACCCCTTTCAAAAATTTATATATATATATATATATATATATATATATATATATATATATATAT
>BMAW01101363.1:69303-90521 GCA_019974015.1 Nephila pilipes | reverse complement strand
TATATATATATATATATATATATATATATATATATATATATATATATATATATATATATGTATAAGCATAATTATAGGACTTTAATTCGTTGTTTGCTGAATGCTTCTGGTTGCTAGTTTCTGCCTATTTGTTTACGACTCGAAAATTTGTTTAACAGAGCTTATGCATCTTATAATTTTAAGCTATGGGCAGATGCCGTAGTTGATGCCTTAGAAGATTTCTTTCAAGCTTCATCCACTGTTACTAAACAGAATTTGTTGGGGTAGAGGGTTGAAAATTATCGGTATACCGGTAAATCGCAAATTTTAACTTCAAATTTTTTACCGGTAATTATACATTGTTCTTACCGGTAATTTATAATTAATGGATTTTGCTGATTCTGAAAATTCTGCGTACATAATTTGTTCGACATCTGTAATTTAGTTATCCATGAAAGGGGAACTTAACTTTATTGATCAAAACAAAAACAAAAATACAAACATGGTAATGCACTTTTGACATACAAAAAATGCGTATTAATAAAATCGTTAAAATAGAACTAGTATATATTCGGCTGAAAAGCTTGAGAAGAAATTTATTCATTTAATAGATGAATTTGAATAACTATTAAACCAACAAATGGAGAATCGGAATTAGCTTCTACTACGACGGGATTGTTTTGTACAAAAATTAGATCAATATTAAGAAATCAAAATATTAATAGGTTATGTTACTTACATTTTGTTTTTTTAAACATGTTGACACAAATAATTCAGGTATTTAGCTGTGTTATAATTGTTTTCATTATGAATAATTATTTATGTATATGTACGACTTATAGTTTTTTTTTACAAAATTGCTGAGTTTTATTTTTTTTAAAGTTCAGAATGCAATCTATTTTATAGATTTTATCACAGAATACAATAATAACATTTAATGTCTTATTTTATGAAGTTTTATAATATATTCATGACTGAAAGGACTTCTGGTATTTCACTCATATAAAAGTTTTGTTTGAAAATTTTACTGAATTATCAATAATCAAAAATTTTGGTTAGATTTCATTCCATAATCTGGAACGGTTTTAGGCTGGGTTAATGGTTAAGGCGGTTTCTACATGGGGTTACCAATCCATCACTCTTACTTACCTCCCTAAATATTTTTGATGAATCTTTCTGATGTGACTAATAGTTTGATTACTAATAACTACAACAAGGTATAAATTATAATTAATTAAGATTAATATGCGATGAAATGTTGGATTTTTTAGTTGGACGCCACAAAAATTAACATGTGCTTATTCTTTTATTATTTAATAATAATTTACCAATAAAAAATCAAATTTCATGCTTCATGAGTTGAGTTCTCTCAGTCAGTATTTTATTTCACATTTAATCACGAAAATTCCTTCTCGAACTTTAAAATTCTATTTTCGAATAATACTATTAAACAAGTCCTCTAATCACATAGAAATTCGATACACGTTTGACAGTTCCTTTAGAATAAATGGTGGAAGACAATTACAAATCAAAATGGTACAAAGTTGATCTTTTGATGCTCAACAAATCCAAACAACTTCTAATTGAGAAAAGTTTTGGTGTATTTTATTCATTCATTCCACGCAGCCTTCACTTTTCAGACAAAGGAAGCAAACAAAATGCACAAGGAAGTTTCCGAGAATGTAAATAATTTGAAAATTTATTGGTGTACTTCGAATAAACATTAGATTGTCAGTAGACGACAAGTTTTCTTAGAGCTTGTAAGTCTTGAAATCCTACCCTCATTCCTCCCCCAAAAGGAAGTAAACTTCATTCTTAGCTTCTACGGAAGAAAGGGACGCATACATATTAAAGAGAAAGATGTTTATTTCAACAAGAATAAGACATTAGAAAAGTATTAAATCTATTTCCCTTTTAAGTCTTTTTTTTCCCCTTCTTTATACTATTTTACTAGTAGATTAATTTTCTTTTAATATTTTTGTTAACAAAATTAGAGCATTTATAAATGTTTGATTTCTCTTTAAAGAAGAAATGAAGTATCAAAATACTCACATATTTTATCTGTAAGGAACCAGTATGCTATATTTTATAATAATGGATCTCCTTAGTATTTTTTAAGAAACAATGGTCATAAATTAATCTAATATAATGTGTAATGTTATACAATGCCTTCCGCCATTGTTTAATTCATTTTATTTCCAGGCATGATTTCCATTCATGATTATTTGTTGTTTAACATTGTATAACTTTTACATCTAAATGCAATTTATGAACTTTTTAAGATATTTTTTTTTTAATTTTTGGAGTGGGACACTGGTCAGCCATTGATATGTATGACACTTCACATAAAATATAATTACAATAAGGCTACTTAATTGCTCTTTCTTCTCTCTCTTTTATATCTTTAAACGTAGTGTTTACAACCCTAGAAAATAGTATGAAGTGGTGCTGCGATCGCCCCTTCAAAAATGTTTTGTTTGTTTCAATGTAGAGGGAAGAATTTTTTTTTTTTTTTTTTTTTTTTTTTTTTTTGGTGTCTGTAACCGTTGGAAGAGGAGTAGAAGGGATGCCAAAGTATCGTTCCCTAAATAAAGCTTATTATTACTTGAAATCGTGTGTTTTATACAGTCCACTTTAATTGGTTTTTAGGGCAGCATTAACACATAGTTATCATCAAAATAACTCAATGTTTCATAAGTTGCTGTGAATATGTTATCGATTTATCCATCAATTTTTTTTGATCTCACAATTTTTTTTCTTTCCAACGTTTGCTACGCTAAAGAGCATAACATTTTAAAATAGCTGCATTGATGTAAGAACAGTTTTTTAATCAAAACACATTAATTCTCGTCTTGTTCTACTCTTTTTTAATTAAAATTGGTATCATTTAGGTTAATTTTTACCAGGAAGATTTAGGATATTTGAATTTTATCACACGTAATTTAATTGCATCACAATATCACAATGAGTATATTTACAAGAGAGTTACGCCCTCTAAAGTTCAGAACGTAGTAGGCAGCAAACACTCTTCGATATTCGAGGAGGAAATGGTAATTAATTCACGTTACTCAAATAGTAAAGTAAAAATTCAAATCTTATAAATACAAATAAAGGTAAAAGAATAAGATTAATTCCTGACATTAATTTCGTGAAATTAAATTAACGTTTATAATGTTATCAATTTTAGAAAATTTCTTATATTGAACGTCATAATCAATCAATTGGAAATTTTACTCAATTTTCCAACACTTTACTATTTTAGTTGTCAGTTATTATGTAAGAGTCTTTAATTGACTTTATGAAGTCCAAATGAGACAACTGGCTCTGTGTCGTGTTGTGGTCAAGTGACCTTTGACTTGCTTTTGGCTCCATATCTTGTAGAGAATAGTGCACAATTTAAAAATTAGCACTTACAGTAATTTCAGTGCTGAATTCCTTTATACCCTGCTGAAGCGCAGTTCGGTCTATGACATGCAATGATTCCTGATAACGATGATCAGGTTCATTAAGTGTCTTTAAGCAGCCCAATTGAAATCGCAAGATATTCCGTACTGTTGCCACTTTCTTGTAATGATTTCTTTCAAACTTTTTCCTAAATTCGAAGTGGGTTCGGCCAAATATGAAGTGCCAAATATTACATTTCGCTAAAAATAGGTTAAGTCTAATACTTATCGTTCTAGCACCGTAAACAGCTCTAATAGTCTTCTTGTTCCGAATAACTTGATTTAATCACTTGTTTCATATTTAAATATACCATTACTGTCTTCCTAATACGTCTTACACACTTTCTTTTGTTATTTATTTATTTGTATCTCTGTACTTGTTAACATGTGAATATGCACCTGTAAACGTTCTCAGTGAGAAAAAAGATGTGCTCAAGTATATTGTCTATGTATTTGCTTATGTTGAATTTACATGGCTATTCAACTAATTAAATATTTATTATTTTTGTACCGCCTATTGGTGTGCCTTATAAATATTTTTCGATCCTCTACACCTCTATTTGGATATTTTCGTCAAAAATCTGTTAACAATTTTTAATTGATGAATAAACTTACTTGCGTTTGGACATTCTACAGGTTTTGCACTATGCGATAGGGAGTTTTTTGATTCTTACGTTCAGATTGCTGTGAAACATAAATTGTTATGTACCATTTAAGTTCAAAAGTAAACGTTGGATTTTGAATCCTTTTTCTTTGTACTTTATTTTCGTTTTCTTAGTAAGTCTTTTTTGTTTAATTTGAAATAATTTGATTGTTTATTTAATAGATAACTATATTGACTCCCAGCATATGGTCATATTGGAGTCATAGATTAATCGGAAATTGATTGCGATTCAAAAGCTATAGGTTTATGAGTAATTCATTTTCACATACAGTTCCGGACTTTTTTTTCGGAAAGGCCACCTTGGAGGCATTCCTTTCTCTTGATCATTTAATCCTGAACCTTTGAGAGAAGTTAACCATATTGTTTCCAGAAATTCATAACTATCAGATAAATGCTAAATAAAAAATTTCGGGATTTTCTTTCGTATTATATAACTGTGAATCAGACGGAGATATGCGTATTTCAAAAGAGTAAACTGTTATCTAAAAACTGTCCATCATCAATTGCTACAGAGTTATTCTTCGAGAATCTTATATTATATAGCGTACTTAGATGTTTTAATTCTTACAATAATATTTCTACTAAGGGTTTGGTCCACCTGTTAGTATTATGAATCAAATTCGTTAGCATTCAAAATGAATGAGAGACACGTATGTGCCAGAATTTCATAAATAAAGATAATTTCTGACTTAAGGTATATATTAGTCAAAATATAAAGCATAAAATGATATAAAAGTGGAATGTGATACATATTCAGACACATTATTTCACAATAACATGTATTGCAATAGTAATAATCCTATTTCTTTGTACTAAATAAGGTATAAAATCAATTGCAGTTTTAATTATCACTGCAGTATAGTATACCATTTTAGTGCAATTATTATTCCTATTCTTATTTATAAATCAGTTCGTTAGAAATATTTTGCTTAATTTATAATCTTTGCTTGACCTCCAATATTATATATATATATATATATATATATATATGATTACAGCAGGCTTAAAATTTTTGCCATTTTAATAAGATCATAAATATTTCAATTTTTAAATTTTATGAAATTTGATAACAATATATTATAAAACTGTCTACATAAAAAATATTTCTATTATTTCCATATTTGAAATAAACAAAAAAAGTAATTTTCTATTTCGAAAACAACTTTCAAGTATTTAATTTTTTCTAAGTGGAAAATGGTTTTCTTTTTTATACAGATATTCAAAGAAAAGAAGCTAGCAACGTTCTAAAAATTGTGTCACGCGAAACCTGTTATCTCTCTTCTGACTGAAATTGCAGATAACAACATATTTTATTTGATTATTATTGCGCATTTTTAAATGTGTTTCATATGATACTTATACGAATTCCATTACTGCATCGAAATATTACACCATGGATAAAATTTTATTTTGATTTTATTACAAATACCACGTCTTACACATATTATACTACCATTTTTAAATTTATTAAATTAATATAGAAGATTTAATCGCTAGTTATAAGACTTATGAAATTTTAAGAATTCTGGAAATTCTTGTGGTAACATAGTTGTGCCACGTTCTAAAATATATGAAAAAAATAGGTTTCGGTGACAAAAACAACAAACGCAAAAAGCAAATCTGTGACTAATAATATTAAAGGATCAATCGAAACCGTTGACGGGAATGTCGTATAATTATATTTTTATATGATTTTATGAATGGTACTGTGTGTGTGTAGCCCCATCATCTTCCAAGAATTCATCTCAACAAACCCGATCTGGATAATCTCGAAATAATCCAATTTAACTGTATTATGCAACAGAAGTTCTTACTGGAAGTAATTTCTAAGGGAATAATATGAAAAAATTATTTTGGGAGACGTATATATCATACCGCGTTCCAAAGAATAATGTTGCCGCATTTCCAATAATGATTTGAGAAAAATAAGGATTAATGTAACTTTCAGAATTTAACTTTTTTGGATCGATATACTAGTCGTTACGAACTGCGGCTTTTCTGAGATCTTAAAGATACTCTTCTTTGGAATTGAGAAGAAACGGATTGTTAATTCTATTAAAACAACTTGATATGTACCACTTTTCATAATTTCCGAAAATTCAAATAATGCTTGAATCGATATTCCTTTCTTTAGATGAATTAAAATGAACTGAAAATTGATAGAATTTTCAAAGGAAATTTCTCTGAACTACTGAAATATCTCACATTTAATAAAATTTTACTTTTTAATGAGTTATTTTTGAAGATTATCTGACAATGGTACCAAAATGTTGAGAGAAAGCCATTGTCAACTGCATATTCTTTAAAGTACTTTTGAACAAAATATGCTAACAAATCAGAGTCATTTGTAAAACAAGCCAAGTAATAGTATTAGGCAAGTCAAAAAACAAACGTCGACCTGGCATTTCTTGGGATGTAACTCTCAAAGGTGCTTTCCTAATAATTGTGCAACTTGTGTTGTTCAACTTTTGAACTTGTTGTAACTCAACTCTACCACCGTGAAAACGAGCCGGCCATTTTGGCAAAGCAAGCCAGCTGAAATGGAGTGAGACCGAAATGAACTCAAGTCCTTCTGTTCATGCTGCTTAAGGCAGCATGGGAAAGCAAGCAGAGAAAGAGAAATTGCTGAGGAAATTACTTGTTTCTCTCCTCCATTTCCGATTTTATTCCACTCTATCATTGTGTTAGTGGATCAAGTTGACTGCTTGAGTTTTCCTTTATTTAAACTTCTCTTAAAATGTTTTAATACATTATTGTTATTGTTAAAACGTGTGTCTCATCTTCTTGCGCGTAGGTTAAATACTTTCTAATTAGGAGTCCTTTGGGGCACACCCAACCCACAATGGTGACCAACCACGCAAGTGTGACTACGACTGAAGTTTATTGCTTTTATCTTAGCTGTGGAGACGCAAATGCCGAAGGAAAAGTCAAATCAGTTTCTCCTCTGTTAATCATACCCATCATGCACGTCCAATTTCCATTAGTCTGTAGATAATTCCATAATATTTCACTTACATACACGGAAAACACACACAGCCACTATTATTTTCTGAGAATATTTCATTTAGTTCTGGTGTTACATTACTTCATTCTGTTATAGGTAAACATAGAAAGGGAGACGTTGACTTATTCTATAATTAAGGGAGACTTATTCTATAATTTAAAATTCGGGATATAAGAAATCATGATAGTTTATTTAAAATATTTCAATTTGTTTTAGTACGTATTTTAACTTATTGTTTTGAATTATTACACTTCAATAGTCATATAGATGAATGGATTATAGCATAAGAAAAATTCAATTTGTAAGAGTTCATTAACTTAAAACAATCATCAGCTTCATTCACGTGCATTGACAAAAGACTCCAGAAAATACTCTCACTTTTTAAGATTTTAATAATAAAAATTATTTAAATCATTGCATAAAATAAAGATTTTAGTAAGAAAATAGTGGAAACAAAAAATAATAAAGGTCAAATTTAAATTCCATAAATCATATTTCAATATCCTTTAGAGTCCTTTAAAAAGACTCCACAAGTGAAATATTAAATTAGTATCAATTTTGACCAGCACAAATATTTTTGTTTTAAAAAAAAAATCTAATAGATTATCACACTCAAAATAATTCCCAATGAATTTCTTTATATTTTTGCATCTGTCGTAATCTTGATATATATATATATATATATATATATATATATATATATATATATATATATATGCGTGAATGTGTGTAAACAACTATTCTCAAATGCAAACTTAAAGGAGGAATATTCTTTTTAAAATGAAATCTCCTTATTTCACAATTTTTGCATTGCAATTGGTTTCGATTTAGAGAGTATTTTATGTATTTTAAATTATGATATTAATTATAGAATGTAAAAATATAATATGTATTGTATAACTCTGCCTAAATTTATTTGTATGCTTTTTAAAAATAAAAATATAATTTTTTTACTTGTAAAAGTTCAATAATTCTAGAATTAAAATAAAATTAGATATTTTTGCAGATTTAAAAATTTCTGTATCCTTCTTTTCGATAACAGTTATGTTTGTCCTCAAATTCGATCTGTAATATGTGCTATCTCAATTTGAAAGTGAACATTATAGGAGAAAAATAAATGTTACAGAGAAAAACTATTTACTATAAGGTAATAAAATGAAAACAACAGTAATGTATTTACTTTCAAATTCTAGAAGAGATATTTTAAATTATTATTATTAATTAAAATATTATTATATTAATACTAGTTTTATATTTTTATTAGATAATAATTTCGTATTAAGAATCATTTACTCAAAGTAAAGCTGGGTTATAACAAAATAAGACATTTGATAGTTTCAGAAATAAATAAGGTGTTCAAATGGAATGCAAATTGAAAAATAGTTTTTCTCAATTTAATAAATACCATTACCGAGGAATATGAGCTATAATGGGTTAACATTACAAATTCTTAGATGAAATTGTTTTCTGACTAAATTTATTCGCAAATATTTCTTGTAACATAAGTACGATATATCTTTTTTTAAAATTACATTAAATATTCAGACAGTATTAAAGCTAAATACTTCACTTTATTTGAGAATTATTTACCGTAAAAGTGCAGTCTATTATTCTGAAATTATTTGAAAATGCAAATTGAAAATAAAACCGTAAAAATGGTTTTGATGTATTGCAGAGAAAGTATTTCTCAGAAACTATTCAAACAATATATAGAAAGATAATACTATGCTATCAATTTTATTTTCAAGTCTACTTATTTATTGAACAATGCTTTAATATATTAAGCTATTTCAATTTCATTGCTATGCCTAAGTGAGAGAAATCGCAATTTTAAAAAGTAAAATATTCAGAGAAGTTTAAATAAATTTTAAAAATTCCCTAAGCAAAGTATATTCAACGAGAAGGGTAACATACGAAGAACATTATCATTTTATTGATAAGTTAATATACCATTCAAACTTATTTTCCAATGGCATTTAAAATACAATATAAGTAGCGTTATTAAGGAAATTTCTGCAGATAATACAAAAGATCGGTTTCCACATCTATAGAATCAAAAATATGTTTGGGCATTTTCAAAATATTACGCCTCTTTCAAAGAACTTCTACGAAACTTTTTCGGACCTATTTTGTGCAATTTTATAACAAAAATTGCGTTTCCAAAGTACACAAAGAAACACCTTAAAGCGAAGTTATGAAACTGTTAACAAAATTTATACTCTGCAAATGTATAAAATACCCGAATGATTTTTAAAAAGGAAATTTTAGTATTCATATGAGAAAAAAAATCCCTTCAACACTACTGCTAAAAAATAATTCGTTGAGACAAATATAACTTTAGAGAAATGAAATAAATACTGTCCATTAATAGACACGAAATTATATAATATGTTTCTAAGAATATCAAAGATTCTTTATATAAATAGAAAAACAAATATTGCCGTAAACGAGCGATCATAGTTACGAACTCATATTCGATATTGTTTCCGTTGAGTCGTATGCAGGAGTCGTAATACATTTAATGTAGAAAGTCTGATGCATTTTAAATATGTCTGGTCTCAGTGGCCTCACTTTGGGATGGTGTGGAAGTTTGGAGAGTGGGGTGTCAGCTGAAGAATCGCTCCAGTCTTAGACGAAGGTTTAAAATTGCGAAGTGCATCCCCTGTAGTCTTTGTGATGCCTTTGATTCGGATACTAATATACAATCAATATAAATGAATAGTTTCGCTTCAAAGTATAATTTAAGTTACGTAATAAAACATAAACAAAACAATATTAATTGTAATTAGTTGTGATAACACAAAAATTTCTTTTATTTAACAATGCTTCAATAACTTAGTCATCAAAAAAGAGTTAATAAAATAATACAAATGCTCTTAAACTGCGATAAATAGAGGAAAGGAGAATCTTCATTTTAGTTTTTACTCTGAGCAGTAGAGCATGTCTATAGCTAATGAGAAAGTAAAAATTGAAAGAACTAACGAACAACATTAAAATACTTTTAACAAATTAACTCGGAAAATAAAAATTTTATTTACTAGAGAGATCATCAATACAAAAAATAAAATGTCTTCGATAAAAATTGCGTTGTTCTTATTTTCTGACAGCTCCATCGAGAGAACAACTTAATTATGTGGCCGGAAAATTACGAAACAGAGAGGCTCCTCTGATTTCTACTTCATCTTCATGGTTCTCGATTAGTTTTTAATTAAAGCAACTATTTCTCATTTACGAAATATAATAGGTTTCCTTTCCCTTCTCTGATCTTAAAGAATCCTTAATTTGATGATGTTTCCAAGAAATGTTTTAGCTTGGTTGAAGCGATTTTGGTTTCGGTGTCACGATGTTTCTAAATTTCAGCTGCTTTTATACAGGGTTTTGATGTAATGAATTAATGAATACCTCATCTTGAAATTTTGTTTGGATGAATTGCTTCAGTTAATAAATAAGAATCTCTTCGTGTTTAATGTTGTGAAGGTAGTTATTATTACTCAATTGATTACTAATTTCATCAGTAGAAATTCAATATATTTTAAGAGTTCTGCATCGCTTTTAAAATTAAAGATTTGAAATATTATATCAAAAGTAAATGTGATAACATTTTAAAACTTAAAAACAGAAGCAAAATTTCTGGACTGCCTTTGGACAAAAGAAATTAGGAAGAAATGTTTTGTTTTCATTCAATTTTAGGGACTTGTCATTTTTGTGCTTTTATTATATGCTCTTATTTTTTTTCATTGATGTATACAAAACATACAAAAACTTAATATAAGTTATATAACAGAATGTTTTTCTTTCTAAATATTAGAAAAGTGACGCAGCAATTTTGATACATGATGCATTCAACTAACACTTATGAGTGAAAACTAAAATACATAACTTTTATACTTTATTTAAATCATAAAATAATAAAAAAGAGAAAGTAAAAAGATAACTACTAGTTACTCAAACTTAAACGTTTTTTAAAAGTATTTAAACATTTTGAAAGAATTTTTTTTTTCAAATAATTCAAAAAGTCACACTATTAAATGAATATTTAACCATTTTTGAAAATCATCAAAAAATCAAATATTTGTCAGCCGAATAACGTTTGAGAATTTCTCAAAATACATAAGTAGAAAGAAAATAATATTATTTATGAATTTTAGAATTGAAATGTATCAACCCTATTATTTCTATTTTCTTATATTTTTCTTGCAATAGAGTCATTAGAATTTAATGAAGGGATTCCTGTGGTATTTAAAGACAAATGAAAATGAACCACAAAATGCTCTGCGATTTGATTTAAGAAATTCAAACATTATAAAATGATAAAAGTTGGCTTCCCATCATCCGTCAAATGTGCGCGTTATGCGAGACAGTCTGAAAACCATTAAAGCATTATTTCTCTGGAATGTAAGCCTAGAATAGTAAGACAGAAATTTGAATGATTTTATCATTTTTTTATCTAACTTTATGAAAATTTATCACATTCCTTAAATGGTGCTTAAAATATAATCGTGTCCATAAATTAAGGATAATTCCAGGTCCGGCAAATAAAGGTTCAAAGGAAAACGAACTTGACTTATTCATAAAGCCTATTAATTAAGCAGAAGATATAGAACAAAAAAGGTGTATGTATGATACCATTCATAAAAACTAAGAATTTCGCTCTCTTGAGCAATTACAAAAAATATATCCCTTACAAAAACTTGCTATTATATGGTTTGTAAGATGATTAATACTTTGTATGTCCCCCAGGAGAAGAAATACTATCCGAACAATGCCTAGGCATGTTGAGTAAAAATTAACGAGTTGATCTTGAGGAAGATTGCCGCATTCAGCAAGCAATGTTCTCTAAATTTCCGGTACATATGTAGGAAGTGGTTGATGGGTTACAACTCACCTGATTTGAATTCGATAAGGTATGTCCTGTATATTATCTATGGTCTTCAAGACACGTGAGAATGCTGGCTATTCCATACGAGAGATATCCTCAGATTGAAGGCTTTCATTTACAGTGTTTACATGGTGAGGAATGGTATTGTCCTCCATAATTTTGTGCTCATTTTATTTCTAAATAAACGTACGTATTGTTCCAGAACGACCTTCCGTTAAAATTGGACGGCCAAGGTTCCGATTTGAGCTTGTAAATCTGTTCTGGTGCCTAGTATAATTCCAATCCAGCAAGCAATCCTGCACCACCATAACTGTCTCGTTCAATGATTTTGTCTTGGTTGTAGCAGGTACCTGGCGTTCTCCATTTGAAAATCCGATTTGAACAAGACTGCAAGCTAAACGTGGACTCGTCGGAAAACATCACACAAGTCCACTGTGAAGATACCTATATAACATGTTCACAATTCCCGACCAACCACTGGCGACAGTGAACTGCCGTAATCTGAACACTTCTGACAGGCTTCGAGCATATTGAACAATATATCCCAAACGTCTGCCTTGAAAATATTGTACCCATATCTGAAGATAGCTGATGAGAAAGGTTTGATGTTGCTCTCCTTCTGCTACTTTTTTCTAAATACCAGTCGTCATTTGGTGTCGTTATTTAGGGGCGACCTATACTGTAACATCTACTGACATTTCCATCTTTTTAGAAACGTTGACAAAGCTCAGAGACGACGCTTTGGGTGATTCCACGTTCCTTGGATACTTCCATCTGAGTACGCCCACATTCCAAGTGGTCGATAATTCAACCACGTAGAAAATCATCCACATGCGTCATTTGTGTCATAACTATTCTATTGTGGCAATGAGCTGCTTACAGAACTCTTAAAAATAATTTTACTTCTTTGCTACTATTAGTTATATATACCTTTCTTACACTCTCGTCACTGCAATATACTAACGGCGTCATCTGAGGACTTTCTTTAATTTACATATTATTCATCATGATGTGTGCGATAACTCTACTGGCGAAATTTTACTTCAGATTTCGATTTCTGTGTGAATTTGAATTATTTTTAACTTATTGACGTGATTGTATTTTAAGTATATGTTAACAACTGAAGATTTTCAAGCATATATAAATTCCGCACAAATTATAAAATTGAAATTTTTGCAGTTTTTTTAACTGATATATATGTATAGTATCGTACATTCTTATTATTACTAAAAATTATCAAAGTAGAATTTCTCTATATGGTCATCACTCACAGCTTCTGAATCTCTCTTAGGGTCTCTCGATCTTTGAAAGGCCGTCATTGTAGAACTCAGCAGATTGTACTCTATGTTATCTATATTGCGAGTTACTCAATCAGCGTTTTCTTGAAACCAAACATATATACACAAATATCTGTAAATTACAACATTATGTACCTAAAAATCTATTAGTAACAGAAAATTTTATCAAAACATCATGATTATTTATTAGTAATAATTAAACCTCTACGCTTCCTTCTCTTAAATATGTTATCTCTGATAAACAGTGGAAGGTATAATAGTTTCATAAAATTTGATTGAATTTATGATAATTGATATGAACCATATTTGTAATCTTTTATTTTAAGAACTTTAATAGTATGGATCAAATAACTGTTTGTACCTTAGTTTTTGGTGATCAGTGTTTATTTCAATAATATAGTTACAAAAAATATTTAGAGAAACACATTAGAACCCTTTTAAAACAAAATAAATATGTATGATTTAATAAGTCAAATTTCACATTTTCATTTTGAATTCTCTCTTGATAATACGAATTGAGAAATTGCGAGATATTAATACAAACAAAACTTGATAATTTAGAGTTTAAAAATTAAAAATTTTAACTCATAAGGAACTGATTATAACATATTCATGTTTGAAGTATATAAATTTGAAATTTTTTAAAAATTATTCTAGTATACTTAATGAATTATTTTAAATACATGAGCAGAATAAAATCATACTTAATTCATTCTTTAAAACTGTACAGCAAGAATAATATTGTAAAAATTCATTTCATCTTTTTGTTTTAAATGCTTTCTAAATATCTAAATGAATCTTTCTCGAAAATATACCTAAATAAAAATGCAACGAAGAATGAAAATATTATATTTCTGATGGATTTCCTCGAGTCTCTTACAAGTATCTCCCCCATCATGAAGCAGCAGGTAAAAGAATTATTTTTCATAACGTGAGGAAATATGCAAATTGCGAGTTTTACATATCTGTGTCAGATTTTTGCTAGTGATAAACATTTACATCATAAATATTTTTTTAAAAATATAGGATACTAAATGCTGTACGTATCTTGCACAGAGAAAAAAAAACATTGAAAATATCCATCTATTATTTATACTAAACAATCATTAAATATTTTTAACGCACGTAGTAGATTTAATGTTATTTAACTTAAGTCACAGAAAAAGTCTATAACTGGCTACAAAAATTGAACTCTCTGAAATATTAAGTAAATATTTTTTTTTTATTTTGTGTTATTGTTAGGTATTAGATAATATAGTTTATCGAAACGATAAATTGATTGGTAGACGGAAAGAATTTTCTACACAGATGTTTCTTTCGATCTGTTTATTTTATTTACGGTTCAAATCATCATCTTAGACAAGAAAAGGCAGAAGATGATATTTTCCCCTTGAATGATCCTACTACTGTCTGTCGACACAACTATCATCTACCGGATTCTGAACGTCTTTCTGGACTTGTCCGGATTTAATTCGCTCGTGGGGACACCCAGATTTAAGTTGGATGGTTTAAATGACACTCGACCCTGTAAATTCATCGTTCTCGAAGCGCATCTAACCAGACCTTTCAGCAGCCACTTGATGAGTGTTCAAGTACCACACACGCTGATATCTACAGAATAAATCGACAGTTGTTCTTCACCACAAGTTCTGTACATAATGTGGAAGTTTTCTGATATGATCTATAATCCTTCAGTAATTAATTTTTAGATACTGAAACATTTTCCTTTTATTATTTCTCGTTCTATATACAAATATATATACATCACTAAACAATGTAACAAAATAAATTATCATTATATATAATTTTAAACCATTGCATGAAAAACAAATGAGCAATTAATTGTTATTTCTATTAACACTATCCTACAAAAGAAACACAATTTTTTGTGGGAATTTATTTAAAAATAAGTCGAAAACATTCAAAATAATTTTATCGGAGAAAATTCGAAATTTTGTAGTCTCTTTTCCAGATTTTTGAAATGGAAAGAAGGAATCAATTTACTTTTAAAAAATAAAGTCTTAACTTAGAAGTACTCTCGTGAACTGAATACTCATTATTCACAAGGGAACAAAACATATCAATAGATATGTTAGAGAAAAGAAGTAATTAAAGGTTTTATAAAGTTTCTATAGTGCATTTCTCTAAATCTGTAATTGAGTGAAACTTCTGTCCTGTTTCTTAAGCGGCACATTTTCATAAAATATAGCAATCAAATTTTATTGCTTAAATTCTATTTCGATATCTATATTTAATTGAGTTAGTTCTTACAGCAAATGTAAATGCTTGTTTTATTTTGAAGAAATATCTAAGAAAATGTAAGAATCATGAAGGAATCAAGCTGATTTGAAGGTAAATTAATTTGCTATTTATATCTATTTGAATTAATATGATTAATTATTCTTCATAATTAATTTTCCTTAGAGATCATCAACAAAAATATCCTTCAGAGTTAAAGTAAATTACTAATCGTATATATATATATATATATATATATATATATATATATATATATATATATATATATATATAAATTGGGCAAACTTACATTTGGAAAAATAGTGAAGTGTGAAATGAAAACATTTATTTGATACTAATTCTCAATTTACAAAACACACACTCACACACATATATAAATATATATATATATATATATCCTTATTTGCTTAATTCTTAGAGTCAAGTAAATAAATAGATACAGTATCATTTTAATTTCTATTAGAATTTCTGTAATTAAAAAATCAATTAAAGGGAATTAAAAATGCAAATAATTACGAGTTTAATTGGTTTCAAATATTTTTAAGGCAATTCTAACTAGACATGACAATTTTTGCTAACGGCAGTGAAAGTCCCTTTTTTCTCATTTATCATGTAATTTGAGTTAGAAAAATAATTCTTGAAGTTTGACTCTTAATATGTGGGTATAAAGAAATTAAATACATAAAAGAACAATTTAAATTACTATTTCAAATCCGAGAAAAGAATGTCTATCAATTTAAAAAGATGTTATACTGTTTATTATGTAACTTTCATGAAATGTTATTGGTAAATCTTGAAAAATTTTAAGCAACTTGCATTGAGATAGACAAGTTTTTTCTCTAGTATAACTGAGAAACTAAGTATCATTTAATCACAATGGAATTTCTCTTGAAAGGTAAGCAATTTATTTTTAAGAGTGAGAGAATTTTAATATTCGACAATGACTGGTGAGGTTTGGATAACTTGATTATTATTCAACAATTGATGTTTTATTATTTCTAACTTTTCGTATTAAATTAGAAGTTTGATTAATGCTTAAAAATTAAAATACGTATAGTGCATTAACAAATTCTTTTCTTTTATGATTATTGGTATTTTTTACTTCCGAATTTTTTAATTAAATAACTACACTTTAAAATATAAATAATGCTAATAACGCCTTTTATTACAATTAAAGGAGAAATTTTCATCCATACTGCTCAGTAAAATTACAGAAATTAAGCAATAATTTAATAATTTAACACATTGAAAAACTGAAGACTTCGATTACGTTAAAGGAATATTTGTATGATATATCTTTTATGATTTTGAATTTCGTATGTTATAGTCTACCTTCGAATTCCAGCTGAAACTAAATTTAGAAAATAGTGAGCTAGGATTACAGATATCAAATCTTCTAAGAGAGAATATGAATTGTAAAATACAATGCACATATAGATATTACATTACTATAGCAAGTAGATATATTCTAGCACAATGTACAGGTATATATTCTAATTTATTGAGAAAATTAACTCCTTTTCTGCCACTATGCTGTCTTTCCACTTCTTTATCTTATATTAAAAGTGACCTATTTTAAGTTCCAAATCCCAAAATGGAATTCCTTGGCTTGAGTTTTAAAATGTTTACTATTGAAAGTTTTTTAATTTAAAATACTGTATTTGATACTTCTATTATGTATGCCTCTGGCACTAAAAATATGAGATAATTAAAGAGGAATACAAGTCTGTGCTGCTAATGACCTTAATGTTCAAACAATTTTAAATATATCTTAAAATTATTTGAATAATTCAATTTTTGAGGGAGGTTAGTGATAAACTGTTGTAAGAACTGTTATACTTATTTTCAATTCACCATTAAATGTTGATATAATGCCAATTAAAAATTTAATATGACTAGTTTTTTAAAAGCTGTTTTAATTTGCTTAAATGTGAAAGGTTGATTCTTACATGACTTAAGAACATGAAAATTTGCTACATGTTTGAGAATTTCTTGTTGCATGCTTAATTATCAAAATCACATCTGAATGTATTTATTTGGTTATATTCTCAAATATGTGTACTTAACTACAGGTGTTACTTTCAACCTCCTTTCTTGCAAATACTTATTTCACGTAATTCACGTGCTTTACATTTTAACGTCTTCTTCCACAATATAACGTTATATTTAATGTGAACCCATTCAAAAGTAGTGTACATCATTTTTTATGAGTTTCATTCTACTCACATTGTATCTATGTCTGGGTAAAAGCTTTGAAAGCTTTTTTCTCACATTTTAAAGCATTCAATTGAGCTGAAATTTTCTTCACACGATTATTTTGGATGAAAACACAATAATTTAATTATAATTAATAAAAATTAATTTAACTAATTATTTAAAGAATTAAATGTTTCGCCAAGTTTCTCTCCAAGTCACCAAATGGTCACCAAATCCGTTGTCAAGGTGAAGAGGCCATTGCTGAAAATCTCTTTTGTCAACTGGAGATATATCTGTAAATTCATCTTTTCTTTGTAGGAAATGCGTTGCTGGGAAGTATCAACTCATGTTCGTAACATTGCTCCCGATCTTCAAGTCAGGCGAATATTACAAAGATTGAAGGCACAAAAATTATGAAACGTAAAGTGTGACGTTTGGAAGAAACCCATGTTTAAAAAAATCGTTTTTTATCGTGTTATTTATACATATCTTGACAGAAGATGCGATATTCACGCTATAACCAACAATAGGGAAATTTAAATGCTCAAATGATAACCATCTCATGTACTTTTAATATAAGATGTTTGAGTATCTCAGAATAAAATCAATCTTTATTTTTTTTAGCATAAGTTGAGTTTATATTTATATTTAGTTGGAAATTTATTCACTCAGAGAGAAGTTTTGCGCTCGGTAAATTAATCGACTGATTCGAATTTTGTAAGGTATTTAGCCTAAATTTCACAAATTTCTCACTTAAAAAATAAATTTTAACATAAGTATAAATTTATAGCATAGGCGCGTAAACTTTATATTCTACGACTCAATTCTACATTTAACTGCAGCCGAAGATCAAAAACTGAACAACAATTCTAGAATATATCAGGTCAGATTATCAATCTTTCACTAGGGTTAAATTCAAGCATTTTTATACCTTTTTTTACGTTCGGTCCAAGGGAGCCTCTTTTTCTTAAATTGAAGAATGTACAAAGAAGTTTCCTAGAATCTAAAACACTTGAATATTGATTCGGTTTCTTGGGGAAAATATTTGTTAAAACACAATGGCAAGCCCTGTGATGTTTATAGAGGAACTGTAAATCTAGACTTGATAGAAGAAATTCTCCTGCCTGTGCTTTCATGGAAAGATACTTTACTTGGTACTTGCATCAACAACAATAAAATGTTAGAACAAATAAACAGTTGAATTGTATAAAAATATATCGATTTTTCTGCTTGAAACTTTAGCGTTAACACATAAAATAAGAATATTTCAACAATTGATGTAAAATGTTAAAAAATGTTGAAAGTCACATTAAGTCGAAACCTTTTTTTTTTATTTATTTTGAAAATATTAAGCTCGATCTCATTTGTGATTTTTGTACATTATCCGCGCATTATAAATATAAATTATGTCTTTATTTAATTTTTATTATCAATAATTCAAATTAAAATTATATTTTCTTATTTTAATAACGTAAACTATAACTTTACTGTCCTGTATTAATAATAAATATTATTTAACAGTCACTAATCATAGTATATTTCTTATAAAACACATTCTAAATAGAAAATGTAGGTTGGTATTTTAGCACGTAACATTTCCATTTAGCATATTAGAACCAGCATAGCGTATTCGAACCCATTTAAAATTTGATATTTAGCGTTCATATTTTTTCGGCTTTTGTATGTGGTCTATTTCTCTATAAATTTTGAGTACGTATTCGTCTGTATTTAAAAACAGATAAAATTTACGATTATCTATCGTTATATGAATGCTACAAAGAATTTCTTATATTATAAATATTTGTTTAAAACATGTTGCGATTAGTAAGAACACACCGTAACATTTTTGTCTGTCGTTTTGTTTTGTTATCACTTTCGTTCACAAGCATGTATTTCTCCTTTTATGTACCTTTATAAAATAAGGATGATAACTTATAAAACCTTCAATAGCAAATTAATCCTTTAGAATAAATTCAATTACTGAAAAAGAAAAAAAAATTCCTAATTGTTAGAGATATCCACATGAAACTCATACCCTCCATATATTTTGTTGTACTTGCAGAATTTCAATGGAAAATGAATGCAGTTTATAGAATTTTTCAAATATTTCAAAAGGTTTATGAGAAACACATTATTTTCCAGCCATTTACTAATTTTTATGCTTTTTCCGAGAAGGATGCTCTTCTATGACCTAATTTTTATAAAATCTCTATTTTTGATACCACACACATTTCGATGTTATTCGAATTCAAAATTTATTTAGTATCTTAACCAACACCGATCAAAGTTAACTAATTTTCAAACAGTAATTTTTTTAAATACATTTTAAAATATATGTAGAATAGAAGTATTTTGAATATAAATTTTTTGATATAATAATAACTAATGCATCAGTATTAGATAATAAGTTACATAAAGGTTCTTTAAATTCAAAGTTTCTTTCACCTCTAATCATGTAACAAGGATAAATATTATTTTATAAAATAGTTTTCAAAATCTATTAAAATGAAACTTTTTATTTTACTTACGCTTTTAAAAAAATTTTCTAGCTTAAGTATTTAAATTTTATTATTGTCGGCTTCTTAAGTTTTTGAAAATTTAATTAAAAACTACTCGTGAAATTTTTGGAAGGTGCAATGTAATATGTGCTTATAATAATTTCAATGATAACAAATCGATATAGATATAAATCCATGGTTCAGTGACATTTAATTAATATTAGCATTTTCTTAAGATTTCCTTCTGAATTAATTTTACATTGATTAAACGTAAGATCACTTGTTTTAATATATATATATATATATATATATGGGGGCACGTGCATGTGTATGTGTGTAATGATTTCACATAAAACTACTTTAATTTCCTATGTTTGCCAATTGTCTAACTCAAAAGTAAAGAGTTCATTCCTATTTTCTGATTCTGTTGCAAATGTTCATTTCGTTTATTAGATCACCCACTCACAAAACCTGTTGAATAAACTTGCACGAAATCATAAATCTGTCAGATATAATCCCTTCGAGATAGATAAGCGTCATGTTAATCCCTCATTATCGCTTCATCTTATACCACGTGATACGAAGAAACCCCTGGATATCCCTCTCTATAAAATAGACTGCACGGAAAAAATTCTCTCTCTTCTTCGCTAGTCTTATTTAATGAAGGAGGCTGAGTTGTATCTCTCCATTTCCTTCTGAATAAATTTTACATTGATTAAACGTAAACTATATATTAAAAATATGATTACTTATTGCCTCTCTCTCAGCGAAATGAGTTAAAATTTTTAACTGCACTGAGAATTTGAAATTCTTTCCCTTTTTTACTAAACTTTAATCTTTAAAATAATTATACGCATACAAACATGTATATATATATATATATATATATACTGTTGTTCAAAATTAAGAAAATTTACATATTTTGTCTAATTTCATGAAATTAATTGAACGAAATGTAAAAATACTGCTTCGAAACAAAGATGCAAATATTATACGTC
>BMAW01101363.1:0-64303 GCA_019974015.1 Nephila pilipes | reverse complement strand
CAAGTTTCTTAAGAGGTATAGCAAAGTATCTTAAATTTATACATTTAACACATCAATCAATAACTCCCGAGACTAACCCAGAGATGGCGCTCGTAGTAAACCAGTAACCAGGTCTTTCTAGAGTACGAACCTTTGCTTGAAACGTGTCAAAATTTTAAGTCGATCGGACCAGAAACAGCTGAGTTATCGAGGTTGGAGTAAAGTCGTTTTGTAGTTTGTTTAAAAAAATGGAAAAAACCGAGTTTCGTGTTCTGATAAAACATTGTTTTTTAATGGGTAAAAACACCGTGCAAGCGAAACAATGGATTGAAAAATGTTACCCGGACTCTTGTCCATCAAAAGCAACGATTTGTCGGTGGTTTACCGAGTTTAAACGTGGTCGTACCGACACAAATGACGCGGAACTCTCGCGTAGACCTGTGGAAGCCGTTACACCGGAAAATGTGAGTGAAGTGACAAAAATTATAATGAAAGATCGTAAAGTGAAGCTCCGTGAGATTGCTGAGATGACACAGATATCATATGGAAGTGTTTTTACTATCCTTCATGAAAAATTGAGCATGAAAAAGGTTTTTTCCAAGTGGGTGCCGCGATTGCTTTCGATGGAACAAAAACAGCAACAAGTCGATGATTCAGAAAGCTATTTATCGCTATTTACTCGCAACAAAAAAGATTTCTTGCGGAAAAAAAAAAAGATTTGTGGAAAAGCGTTGGAACGATTGTATCACCCTAAAAGGTGATTAACAAAAGGTGTTATGTTGATGAATAAAAAAAATTTTTGCAAAAAAAATGTTGTTTTCAATGTTAGTCTCGGGAGTTATTGATTGATGTGTTATATATATATATATATGTATATATTTACATACATACATATATTTATAAATATATATATATAAATATATATGTAAATATATACATATACATACATATGTATATATATACATACATACAACTATTTTATATATATATATATATATATATATATATATATATATATATATATGCGTGTGTGTGTAACGTATTGTCACATTTACACTTTGTATTTTCTTTATAAAGGAATCCGTTTTGTCATATGTTGTTCCTTTCATCTAGATGTGTAAAATAATTTTTATATACATTCACATTTTCTTTTTCCTTCTGAACTCAAAGAATGAGAAAAATTTTTTATTTAAATGAAAAGGGCCATATTTGACTATCTAGCCAAGTGAAGAAATGTAAGAAAGCTTTCTTTTAAAAAAAATAAGGTCATAGTTTACATGGGATTTGTATTATGTTTGCTGGAATTTTACTTCGAAGAGTTTTCACAGAATAGAAGAACGAACTTTATTACAAGAGATATGGAAATTTCTCCCAATGAATATTTTGCAACGCTTGCAAGAATTATGGTGTTTTTTTTTTTCTTTCCGAATTAAAAAAAACAAACAAAAGTTTTCGAAAAATTTAAAACTATGTTTTATAATGCCACAGAATTTTTATTTTAAAAATGGTTTTAATATTTGAAGATGCCTTTTATTTCTAAATTTTAAATTTTTGATTATGTTTATAGTTTTAAAGGAAAATAATCAAAAACTGGAGTGAAATGAAATATGAAGCTTTTTTGGGCCAGGTTAGAATAAGGACAAAAGTTGTAAGTTAGATTCATTTGTGAGAAGAAATATAACTGTTAGTTTAAGAGATAATAAAGTAAAGTAATTCAAACAAAGGGCGCGGTCAAAAGTTTTAAAAATATTATGACTTTATAAGTCAAATAATATTTCCCTTTTCCCAGTTTTTATTTTCAGGATGTATTCTTTCTTAAACCAGAGAGATTTAAATTCTATCGGAAGAATGTAGTAATAAAACTATTAAAACTGATTTTTTCATTTATTTATTTAAAGTATACAAATCAAATATGAATGAATTTAGATGCTAAAAACAACACTATGGAGAAATATATTTAAGTACAAGCATTTGATGCTCTTATTCCTTATTATTTCAGTATAGATATTTTTAATTAATTAAAAATTAGATTACTGAAAAGAAATTAGAACTGAAGAAATCAAAGTATATCAACAAATATTTTAATTCATCTCGTAATTTAACATCTAAGATTATTCTATAATTGCTTTGTTTAGTATGTATGCTCCCAATACGTTTATAAGATAGCAAAATGCTATTTTTTTACAACCAAGTATTTTCAAAAACATAAATAATTAATCACAACTGAAGAGCTGAAAACTTCTGACATGGAAGTCTTCGATCACGAACAAATAATAGACGCTCAATGCACAGGCCATTCAATTTCAGAAATGTCGGAAAACTGGGATTTTCGAGGTCCACAGTGTCAAATGTACATCGAGAATACGCGGATGGCGGGAAAAAAGAATTTAGAGATCGGGCAAACTGCAAAGGACAATTAGCCTTGAATGAGGATGGTGAGAAACAGCTCAGTCGTATGGTATGTAGCCACCGAAGCCAAACATTGGCTCATATTACCACCCAGCTAAATTAGGGCGCCAGTCGTACAGTAAGCAAACGGACCGTGCAACACTCTCGTCAACATATGGGCTTCTGGAGCTGTGGACTCACAAGAGTATCTCAGCTAATTGCACGCTATTAGGCTGATGTCTTGCCTGGGCAAGTGAGCACAGATAATGGATTCTAGAGGACTGAAAACTATGGAGTGATGAGCCTTGAATCCGACTACTTCACGAGGATGGGAGGCTAAGAATATACAATCATTTACATGAAAAGTAAAAATTTGACACGTAGATGAAATTAAAGGATGAGAAATACTAATATATGATTTTACTTATAAAGCACTAATTGTAACGCATTAAGCTTATAAATATTCTTTATTATTCCAGTTTAATAAAACGTTTCGTTTCTGTTTTAATTTACGAGTAATTTTGGCATTTCATTTATAAATATACCGTGAAAGTTTTAAGCATAATTTTTATGACTGAAAATATTAAAACTTGAATCTCCTTCTAAAAATAGTTTCGATATTAAATTTGGATTTTTACGGAGCTTCATTGTGTGATAGCTTAATTTTGTTAACAGGCAGCGAAATTCTTCGAGGATGAAAAATTGTATTTTCTGTTGCAAAAAATATATAAAATGCAGTAATGTTTCAGTGTTAAAATATCCTCTTAAGATTAATTTCTCTTTAAAGAATAGTTATACCCGTTAACATTTTCTGCCAAAATATATACCTAATATTTGAATAATTCACGCTAAGTAAATATTCTAATATTAGGTAAATATTCGAATATTTACTTAGCATCACAGCTGTAATCATTTTTATAATAACAGATATAAGTGTATGAAATAGATTCGAATTAATACATTTCTTTTGCTAAATTTTGCTGAAGATTATTAATTTTTTTATATTGACGTCACACTTCGAAGTAACATGAAGACAACTGGAAACGGGATTGGTAATTTTGAGCCTTGGTTAAGTGTCGAGGATGACACACGCGTTTCCCTCACTCCTAATTACTGCATCTTGTCCTCTTGAGGACTATGACCCTTAACAGATTTAACGTGCATCAGTTTCATTACACGAAGGGACCTCGATTACATCAAGATTCAAACTCACGACTCGACGGAAACGATGTTAACTCTAAACTCGCGACTGTGTCCACTAAAAATTTATTTAATAAGTATTTAAAAAAAAATTTAAAAATCAATTTTTACTTAGGTCAACAATTTTTTTTTGTTTTAGTTACTTTTTATTAAATAATTACAATTAATAGAAATATGTATATACATATGACAGAATCATAATATTAAGTGGCAAAAGAAATTTTTTTTCCAGCGATCTACATGCTTCATCACTGACGGTATTTATTCCTAAATTTATATCCTGTTAAATATCTTATATAAGAAAAAAAAAATTGTCCCATACGAAACTAAAATTAATAAATTGAAAATCAAATAAGAAAATTTTATGCTTCAACGAGATTCGATCCGAAGGCATTCTACGCCAACCATTCTACGCTATGATTCTCTTCAACTTTGCCATTGCAAGACAAATGATGTAGTAGAAGCATTGGCTTGTTTCTTAGTCGCTTCGGTAAATTAAATAGTTAGAATATAGTTTAAATGACAGGAATTATTTGGCGACAGGAATTGTTTGACGGTTTATTGCCAAATGTGGTACCAGGGTTCACTTCGCGGACTTCAACCAAAAAGATAATTGCCAAAAAAATTGTTAAGCCAGAAAAAAAAAACAATTGCCAAGTTTGGTAATTTTTGAAATTGCTCATTTTCCCTATTTAAATTTAAATAATGAATTAATATTTTTAAGAAAAACTGTATTAACATCAAGTGTCGTCCACTACAAGTTTTAAAAAATGTATTTCAACTTGAGTGGATGAAAAACATTATTTTATTAAAGACTGACAATTTGAACAAGATATATAAATATAGATAGGGAGAGTGTGAGCTAATAACAGGAATTTATTAAAAACAGTATCAGCAATAAGTATTTTTATAATAATATCTAATTAAATATAATGTATATTAACAGGGAACAGAAATATTTCATGACTTAAAGCATTCCTTTCTTATGTTGCGGTAATACAATTATTAGTATGTGCTAACGTGTTGATTTGAGAAAATGGTGTCGACAAAAATGCATGGGCAAAAAATAAAGGATACAGTATCAAAGGACTAACATCATAATACATTATGATTATAATACTTGCATTTAGTTTGATTAGGGTACATTTGAATTGCTGAGGCATTTAATTTGATATGTTACCGACTGTTTAATTTAACATTAGATATTAATTTAACTGTTTTTATTTTTATTTGTTGTTAACATTGGCAATTACTTTGTACTTTTTTGTGTTTTGCTTGTGAAAATAAAAATGCGTAATGAATTTGAGGAAGGCTTCACCTTTTCTTGATAATAATTGCTTCTGCAGAGCCTGGGGCTTAGAAGTATGCTTACATTTCGCTAATTAATAATCATTTTGAGTGATTTCCCTTTTACGAGAACTTAACAGGAAAAAAAAAACACTTTGGCTAATTTTAAAATTAAACTAGCAAAGTCTATTGCATTTTTTTAAGAAAAATTTAAAATTTAATCTGTTTAAGAACTAAACATATATGACAAAAGTTATGAAGTATTTGAGCATTTTTTTATTTTATACTTCATACATTTTCATTCACGTTAACTTTTAAAGTCTTATTTTAACAGCATTGGTCAATCAACTTATTTTACTTTGTTTATTGTAATAAATTTCTAAATATCCGAAAAGCCGTCAGAAGAACGTCATTCATATGTTTTATTTGCAATATCTATTATTAGACTCGGATAGCAAAATTCAAGCAGAAATTACTCTCGCTAAGCATCAATAAATCCTTTTAACTGTTCACAAGATAGTGTCTTGATCTTGTAATGCTTTGAATTTTACGAGCCACAAAAGGCAACGGATATTGTGTTATATCGTCTACTAACACAGTTAGTGCCTTGTTGGTGGGGTACAAGCACTTTCCTGCCAGATTTAGACCCAGAACAGGAAATGCGTAAAAATGGATGGACGCTACTTTTAAAAGGTTTATTTGCTCTTTTATGCCATCATGTCAGAGAGAGGCCATAATTCGCCTCAATTATTCCTTTCACGAAGATGGGTTAGGAGAAGAATTCTTAAGAGTTCTAAGCTCATCGCAAATTGCTCTAACCTTATAAAGGTGAAGATCTCGCTTATCTTCGGTAGCATCTTAAATAAAAAGTAAACACATGGCTGGAATGGGTGAAGAATGTAACACGTTTCTTGGTGATTACTAGCTTGGTTAAGATTCCATAATATTTTCTGGAAACATTAAAAACGCATTATGATTAATCAATAAGGAGACTTAAGGTAAATCTTGCTCTTGTTCTTTGTTCTGCGCAAGAAGATGAAGGAATTTCTTCATTAAGTTTACGAAAGGTTGCTAGATTTCATTAAACTTGAAGGAGATCAATATACTATTTTATTGATTTGTCTTTGTTTTATTTAGAATGTTGATGCATAAAGTTTTAAATGCGTAACTTTTAGATTTTCTTTGAGGTATTTGTAAATTCTAAAGGTGAAAGAATCCAACTCATTATAATTAAAGTTAAATTATAGAATTCTGAATCAAACTCATAATTTTTCTGAAAATGATATGCTAATTTAAGTTTTAAAATCATGTCTTTAACAAAAAAATACTCGAAAATTAGTAAAAAGATTCAGAATAAAATTCTGATTGATTAGTAATGAACTCAGTTTCAAAATCTTAATTTTATGTACACTTATTTCTTATTTAACATAACAATCACATTATCATTCAAGATTGTTTCTCTGTTTTAAGTTTTTTTTCCCCAACATATCTATCTAAGCGATTAATTTGCATCGAAGCTCTCACAAATTTGTCCCTTTAATTAGTTTCTAACGAACTTCAAATGTTAATTGATTTAAGAACTTTCTATTCTAAATGAACCGTGACTTACATAAATTAGAATTGGTAAACTGTAATGAATAAGATTGGTGAGATAGCATTTATAAACTACGAAGAGTTTAATGCTAGATAATATTAGTAAGAGAGAGATATAAGAAGGTTTGAACTACTAGATTAATTCTATGCTTACGCTGAGAAAAGATAAAAGGATTCGCTGATAAGTATGGTGTGATCATTGGTAAATGGACATTCAATATCATCCAGCTTTCTAGTTTAGTATTGATTTGGATCCGATTAATCAGTTGTAAGATACGTAGAATTCCAAATTTATCTTTAGGTACTGACGCTGGAAGTTTGTTCCATAGTCGTGATAAGTATCTTGATATTCTATTATTCTTTCAGGAAGAACAAATTTACTTAAAGATTAAAATGTCTGAGTATTTGGCTATCTTCTTGGTGCTTGAATTTTAAATGAAATGTTTTGATCAAATACTTGTTAGTAACAAAACTAAGGCAATCTCAATCTGCGTCACCAAGTTATAGTTCAATATGTAGTTTATCATTAACAAATTTCATTATTTTTCTTAATAATTAAATATTTCCGCAATATATCGAGAAAAATAGTATTTTCATTAATATATACATTTAAACAATTACTTTTAGGACTGAAGTTATTATTTTTGCTTTCAATTTTAAGTAGTTTTCTATATTTTGCTGCTAATTGTTTTTGAACTTCATTTGTAATAAAAACGAACAAACAAAACCTTTAAAATTTTGCTTAGTAATTTTTGCCCTTAGAAAAAAATAATTGAATTGATAGATCAAAAATCAAGGACAGTTTCATCTATTAATAAAATGTCAATACATAATTTATCAGATGTTAAAATTGAGAAGTATAATTAAAAACTTTCTCCATTTTTTATGAATGATTTCAATCAACCTTTTTTCTTTTCTTTTATTCTGTTAAAATTAAGGGTTGCAATTAAATAACAAGTTACACATTAGGATACATTTAAGAGGAACAAAATTAAATGCACAAGTTTCTGTATACAAGGAAATATAAAGAACGAATCGAATTTGACTGTCAAAATAAAACTGTGATAAGAATTTAACAAATATTTGATCCTTGTCAGCTTGCGGAGTACTATTTTATGGAAAATGAGATAACTTAGAATGTTTTAAAATAAAAAATATCATGTAATAAATTATTTTCTTCATAAGAATTTAATTTATATGTCGTACTCAGTTTTATTATAAAATTATTTTGATTATTTTACAATCAGATTACTTTACATTCAGATATACGTAATAATTTTAATTCGACGTCAAATTTTACATGAAATGAAATCCCTACTCCTATGAAAAATGTAAGGAAATCCTATAACTAGAAATGCTCGAGTTACTATTCGATCTAAACTAAGATGGGATAGCAAATAAAATTTGTTAACTTAATTTTTCTTCCTTAACACTCTAAGTAATATTTAATGAAATCTCTTGTTCGGAAATAATTCTTGCTTTAGCGTATTCCTTGTCAATGAACATAGTAGTTAAAAAAACATTAGATGTGCCACCTTTTTCATTTTATCGTGTTTTCCCCTTCATCTAATACTTTGGGACTTTAAAAGGATTTGTTTGAATTGTGAATCTTTTCCAATAAAATGAATATTATTTATGTAAATGAGAAGTGAGGTATTGAAGTGTTTTTTAAGTACAATACATGTTTTTGAAAATAATTTGAATAAATATCAATTTTGCACATAAATGCATATTTTATGATATTATCGGGCTTCAAAATTAGTAAAACACTCAAGAAAAATTTTGTTAGTGTGCATGTTATCTATCAAAAGGTCATTTAATACAAATTTCAGCTAAAATTAAGACTTACCCCAAAATATGATAACTAAAAAGGAAATTAATATGTTCACATTTTGTAAATTGAATAATACAGTACATAACTTATCTAGGGAATAGACTACTATTTTAATAATATAACCCTTACGTAGGAAACTACGGTATTTCGAGTTCTGAACATTGAAATTTTCTTTTAAAAGTAATTGTAATTTTCAATTTATTGCAATATAAAAAAAACTCTACTCAATATAAAATCCCAAGGATAGGCTATTCTATGTATAAGAATTTGAAGCACTCACACACACATATATATATATTTAGTTCTTTGATGCATTCTTATTACATTTTGAGATATTGCGTTTTGCAATAATGAAAAAGTCGTTTATAGAGTTTTTCTGGTTAAAAAAATTCCTGATCATGTATTACTAAAACAGCTGTAAATCAGCATCTAATTAAGATAGAAATGCACTTCAATAGATTTGTAAAGATAAAAGATTGAATTTTAATATGAGATCAAAAATAAAAAAAAAATCGATATATTAACCAAAATTTGTGTTTTGAAGGTATTCTGTCATTTTAAAAGGATTGTGGAGATGTATATATAAGCTGCAAAGCGTTTCGTATGAGAATTAGATGTAGAGAAGAGTGGAAGTTATCAACAAAGAAATTAGAGAAGCGTCTAAGTTCAAAAGAGTCAAGAAATATAGAATTGAAGTTAGTGAGAATCTGCTTATGGTAATTGAATCATTCTCTTATTTCTACACGACGTTAATAAGTAACTAAACTAAACTCTTATTTCTACTCCTACTTCGTACTGTGGCCGCGATAGCTCGGTAGTCATGGTTTCAGATTCGTGGCCGGCGGTTTTCTTACAGTCGTGGATTCGATCCTTGGTTTCTGAAGACCCACCGTATAGCCGGGGCTGATGCACATTAAATCTGTCGAGACCAAAATCCTCCCGTTGGAGTGGTGTGGAAGTTAGGAGAGGGGGTGCCAGCTTAGATGTTGTCCTCGGCACTTGATCAAGGCTCAAAATTACGAAGTCCTTTACCAATAGCCCTCAAGTTGCTTCTAGTGCAACGTTAATTAAAACTAAACTAAACTACTTCGTACTAGGACCCGATAGATCCACAACAGTTAAAATGATATTTAAAATATTCATCTTCAGATTCAGACGTGTAAATGGATTAATATACAAGCTTTGATAATAAATATCTTCTATTTTGATTACCCTGAGATTCAAATAAACTCAAATAGAGTGATTGTCTGATTTGACTTTATTAGTGACTGTGCTGATTAGCAACTCTTTATTTACAGAATAAAGATTGAGTGATCTTATGAAGGAAATAATTCCGAGGCGTTAGAAGCCATCGAACCCATTTATCTTCGAGATCTTCCCATTTTCTAACTAACCTAAATATGATGGATAGTTATTAGCTGCAGACATTTGGTTAATTTAATACAATGACTATTTTTCAAGTATAATATTTGAACCAAATATGAAAATTTAACTTATAATTTTATTATGAATAGAAGCTACTTAATTTTATATCCATAAGAATTCGAGGGCTGGTTGCTTAACGGGGATCTTCTCATAACTCTTCATCTTAATATCATTGATTACTTTTCAGACAATGATCTGACTCATAGATAGTTTCATGTGACGCTAATGGTTCGTCTTGGATGCTAATGGTTTGTGTTCAGTTGCAGTCCTATCCAACAAACTGGAAAATATTGAGCTTTCTGAACATAGTATGGGACAGCATTTATCAGCTGCTTAATATTTTGAATCAAATTTCTTTATCATTCCGATGATTTTTTGGAGTTCTAAATTTTATTTACTTTCAATATTTCCTCTTTGATATAAAACCTATTCGATTTATGATCATGCAGTATATAGAACCTCAAAAAATATATAAATAAAAATAGTAAATAAAGATATGTACTTGGTTGATTGTTTATTAAAGTCGCATTTAGAAACAACACGATGGTTATTGGCAATGGACCTAGTTATTTGAATCTCGATCAAGTCACATGGATACCTAAAATCTGATCTATTTCCGAAATTGTTACACGAAACCAACCGGAACCATTGAGGCTTTGGCATATTTAGCGTAATTAAGTCCCACTGTGTGGAAAGTATTTAGTGTCTGAATTATATCTGCTTTGGTAGTGTCAAAGATTCCTAGAATTGTTCACATTTCTTGTTTATATCATGTATTTTTCAGTGCATTTACAATAATTAAACATATATATATCAAATGTGTGGGTTTTAAATACTGTTTCTATAACATATTTCATAGAATTAGTTTGGTTGATTTTATCAGCATAGGCGACGGACCTCGTAATTTTGAACCACTATAAAGGGATTAGGACGACACCTGAGTTGGGACTTCCCTCTCCTAACTTCCACACCATGCAAATGGGAGGACTTTGGGTCTCGACAGATTTAACGCGCTTCAGCCACGGCGACACGCTGGGTCTTTAGTGGCATTAAGGCTCGAATCTACGATTCGATGATAACCACAGGTCATGGGTCTTCACCATGACCACTAGGCTACCGCGGCCACCACTTGTGAATGGAAAAATAGTGTTGAAAAGCATAAATCCTATTTACAATATGTTCAATTGAATTGGTGAGTCTACGTACTTTTTTGTAACTCATTTGAATGGGAAAGCTAGAGTTGAAAAACACAAATCCAGCTTACAATCTGTTCAGTTTACGATCTATTAGTCGGATCTGAGCACGGTCGAGGGGGAGACTGTAATTTATCACATCTTCATCAAAACACTCGCCCCTCAGATAGATAATCACTCATATAAACAATTCTAGGTCATTATAGAGTTGTCCATGAAAATATTTTTAATATAAAAATTAGTTAATATAATATTAAATATTGATAATATATATAAATAATTATATTAATTATATAATATTAATTTTTTTCTTATCTTATTCATGTAAATATCCTCTAAATCAACTGACAGTCTTAGCGTTTATAGTTTTCCTTTATCCTTCTGTTGAGCTGAAACCAAACAAAGGTAAAAAATATTTTTATGATTCAATTATAATTCGAATAATACATATAACCGGATATTTTGTTTATTTTCAGGATAAAAAGTAAGTATGAAATATCTCACGATAGACTCTAAATTTAAAAGAATCTAACATAATTTTTTTAATTCAATACTTAGTGAATTCTCTTAATAATTAATATGTTCTCCATTGATTTCTCTATTAACTATTATATAAGCAAATCATTAAGTTTTTGTAGTTCTTACTTAAGTAAAACTCTCTATTAAATTCATGTTTTTTAAATATCAACCATTTTAGTTTACACACATAAGTAATTATAGTAGTCTTTTTAAAATCAATTTTCCCCATTAAAACTTTAATATTTGATAAATGATGCATGGTAGAATTTAAATTAGTTTCTTAAACTATTTTTAAGAATTAAAATCATTTTTGTCATTGATGAATGTTTGTGTGTGATTTGCGATTTCCTACAGATTTAAACAATTATTTGATAATTATTCAAAATGAATCCAAATAATTTACTTATCTTATAAGTCAATGAAGATATTTATGATTCGAATGTCTAATTATATTTTTATGTCATGAGTAAAAATTCTAAAAAAGTTTATTTGAATGTTGGAACATGCGAAAACTTATTTCAGCTTGCTGACTTCGACCTGGAACTGTTCAAATTAAAAAAGAAAAATTTCATTAAAACGTATTGTATCCAGATTGCTTGGTTAATTTTTTAACCAGAATTTTATAATAATGGTTTTAAATCCCTGTGAAATGACGAAAAGAAAGGTAGAAAAATATATTACTTTCTACAGACATTCACATTATATAACAAATTTAACATTCCATTAAAATATAACCAAGTTGCATAGCTTCATAAAACATAACAGAGTTCTAACATCACAATATATGGACTACCATTATGCCATGTTGCTTAAAAATTACGTAAATTCTTCTTTTAAGAAACAATATCTACAAGCTTTCGATCTTGAACTAAGAACTTAAATCTTAAGTTTTTAAATGAATGACGATTCAATGGATCATATTATGTGGCCTCAAGTTTTATGGAAAACAACAACAAATTCCTACCTCGAGTTCAAATTCCGGTTCTACTCCAAACCATCAGCCAAAAAATAGGAATGGTTTTATATTAAAGGAAAGTGATCCCTGATTGGGTGGCGGGAAGAATTTAACAACATGCAATGCCATCTCAGATGTCCTCCTCTTCGTTTGATTACGGTTCAAAATTGTAAGGATCGTCTCCAACTGGGATTGTACTGCTCAGAAATAATATTAATTCAGTTTAATTAACCATTTATCTATTACATTATTCAAAAGATGAATAATTAAAATAAAAGGCGTCTTATTGTTCATTAATACTTTCTGCGTTCATGCATAAAAAATGATTTTTTTAATCATATAAAATCATGAATGCTATTAATAAACCAAACGAATGAAAAGAGCATTTCAAAAATTTAATTTTTATAACTGAAACAATGCTGAATATATAATGAAATAATACAACAATTCTAAATTTTATAACTACACACTTATCAGAAGAAATAAAGTATTATAATAAATGAATCATATATACTTGTGAAATTTGAAAGTGAATCACAAGTGAAGTTTAAAAGCTAAATTTTGCAGCCCATTACAGCTTTATAATAATAAATTCTAAGGTTTTGCAGAGCAAATAAACCAATCTAAATGAAAACATTAGTTAAAAAATAAGTATTAATTGATCTTATCAAAATTGCTTTGTAAATAAATTAGTTAAAGTCCCTCAAATGACTCACTTTTATTATTCCGTCCCGATATTAATATTAGCAATATCTATTAAAACTAAATTTCGGATTCTTTGAAAAATAGATTTAATCAGATATTTTTTAATTAAAATAATTGAATTTTTCAACAATTTGATTCTCAAAGTTCAATTTTAAGAATAATGATTAATAATTAATGTTATAAAACATTTCTAATTGATTTATACAACAATTAATTATTAATATGATATAATTCTATAAACAGGTTTTTCTTATGACAAAAATGTCAGCAGAACACTACTGTCATCAAAATTAAAAGCCAAATACAGTTTTCAATTTATGTGGAATCATTAACAATTATTCTTTCATTAAAATGTGAGCGATAATAATCAAATAATGAATGCGTAATCTGGTAGATAAATTGCACATGAAGTATGTGCGTTAACATTTATATTATTTATCGATAGTTACATACTGTATACATACGAACATGTAAACAAATTGTTCATTTGTAGTTAAGAATTGAGAATACATTAAACTAACGAAAATAACATAAAAAATTCACATTACATTCAAAATATTTAAAATGTTTCACTTTAAAGCAGGAACATACAATAATCAGATTTACAGGAGGATAAAAAATAACTTTGAGATACATTTTCACCCAACAGTTACATTCTAAAACAAGATTAACTTTTTTTCTAAAATTGCCAAAAACACTCTACACAACCTGAAATAATTGTATGCCACATTGCCATCTAAGAAATCCCTTAGATTTTGTTTCTCTACCAGTACTTAATACCTAAACTGACTATCACTGATCTCATTTCTCTCTCTACAAATGAATCGCTTAGGGATCAATAAAAGAGGATCTACGTTGGCTGTGATCACACTATATGGCTTAACATGGTGAGTATGGAGTATCTCTATTATCCAATAATATCTGATAATGGCTTCAATTACGAGTAATAGGTTCGCTTACAGTAGATTGTGTTATTATTGATGACAACAATCAAAACCAATCAGAATCACTCTCACCTCTGGATTCTATTGAAAGTGTACGTGACATTCACTCAAGGAAGTGCTTATACGGGTATAAAGCTTTATTAGAAAGAAATTTCTATTGGGTTTTTTTGTATTTATAAGAGTTTCTTAAGCAATTTTTGCATGAGTTGTATGAAAATAAATTACCTTTAATCAAGAATAATGTAAAATATATTATTAAGAATCAAATGCAATTTTGTATACCTATGATCAGTAAATAAAAGTCTGAATTACATTGTATCTATTTATAAAATTATTAGTGCTTAACCTGTGGTTTTTGAAATAAAGCTGATAAAATTCAGCTTAAAAACATCGAAGAAATATGCACAAAAACTAGTATTAATAAAGTTAATACTATTTAATTCATAGTACTAGTAGTAATTAATTCTTATCGATAATTGTCCTGAAAAGTTTTTACTTTAAATGCCTTTATTTTAGATATTTTAAAAACATCCAAACTTTTAAAGCTATGTATCTTCATTACTTTGATAGAAATTGAATTTTTCAAATTACATGTATTTTAAATTAAAAAAACAGACGTTTAAGTCATAATAATTTTCGTAGTTTTATGTTTATATATTAGCTCAAAGTAAATATTGGATACGAATTTTAAATACATTAGTAAATCTTCAACTGAAATACAATCCGTTGTTTTATATTCATTAAGATATAACACATCAATCAATAACTCCCGAGACTAACATTGAAAACAACATTTTTTTTTTGCATTTTTTTTTTTATTCATCAACATAACACCTTTTGTTAATCACCTTTTAGGGTGATACAATCGTTCCAACGCTTTTCCAATTTTTCCCGAAAATCTTTTTTGTTGCGAGTAAATAGCGATAAACAGCTTTCTGAATCATCGACTCGTTGCTGTTTTTGTTCCATCGAAAGCAATCGCGGCACCCACTTGGAAAAAACCTTTTTCACTTCACTTCAAAAAACCTTTTTCAGTAAATACACTTCCATATGATATTTGTGTCATCTCAGAAATCTCACGGAGCTTCACTTTACGATCTTTCATTATAATTTTTGTCACTTCACTCACATTTTCCGGTGTAACGGCTTCCACAGGTCTACCCGAGCGTTCCGCGTCATTTGTGTCGGTACGACCTCGTTCAAACGCGGCAAACCACCGACAAATCGTTGCTTTTGATGGACAAGAGTCCGGGTAACATTTTTCAATCCATTGTTTCGCTTGCACGGTGTTTTTACCCATTAAAAAACAATGTTTTATCAGAACACGAAACTCGGTTTTTTCCATTTTTTAAACAAACTACAAAACGACTTTACTCCAACCTCGATAACTCAGCTGTTTCTGGTCCGATCGACTTAAAATTTTGACACGTTTCAAGCAAAGGTTCGTACTCTAGAAAGACCTGGTTACTGGTTTACTACGAGCGCCATCTCTGGGTTAGTCTCGGGAGTTATTGATTGATGTGTTAAATGTATAAATTTAAGATACTTTGCTATACCTCTTAAGAAACTTGGCGAAGTTGGAGATTTCTTAAGGATATTCAAAATGCCAATTTTCATCAAATTAACCAGATTGATTGCATTTAATTTCCACATAAATTTTCTTATTTTTTTTCCTCCTATAAATTAAAATTTCCTTTAAATGTATTAAAATTTGAAATGCATTTTGGATTCTTTTATCTAAAAGAAGTAGATAAACATTCATTCATGAATAATTCATATTCTCAGAAGAAGAATATTTCAATGAATTTCCACGGTCAAACATATTATGCTCATCATGATTGAACGCACAAGTTTGATCGAGAATCGATTTTAATATGAAAATGATCTTTATTTTTATTCAACTTGTGACTTAAACTATTATAATTAATTCTCGAAAAAATTTCAATACGTGAAAGAACGTACAAAATTCTACATCATTTAAAATGCTAATTAAATAGCATCAATTTTTTTTATTCAAAATAAGAACACTTTCACAATAATGTCACGCTAAATAATACAAATTTCGGGGAACATATAGTAAGTCTTGCAGGAATTTGAAATAAAACATAATAACATTTCCTCTAAGAAGATGAGAAAAATATATATATTCAATTTGAATATCAAAAGTAAGTTTTCGGAAATACTTTTATTATTATTAATTTTAAGAGCAAATAAATATTTATATTAACAAAATTATAATTTAAAAGTAACTACAATTTCTCTTTTTATTAAAAATAGAATTAATGTACAGTACAGTATTTTTAATTTTAGTTAAAATTTAATTATGTACATCATTGTAAGAAAACAAATTATAAACATTATCACATAATTTAAATTTTTTTATGTTAATCATTCATTTAAACAAGCTTTGAACTCGTATTTATTTTTATAGTTTAATTTTTGAGATAAATAATGGATTTTTAACTAATGTCATTTAAGGTTTTGAATTTGAATCATGTAAATTCAATTTTCACAAGAATTCAAAATAAGAGCTTTTTGATTGTCAGATTAAAATTAAATATAAGAAATGATTTTATTAACTCTGATGATTAGCTAAAATTAATATCTTTGAATTCTAGAAACTCAATAAAAATCATATGTGCTATAAGATGTAAGATATACAAAAATATAGTTCCAGAGATTTAACACTTTTGTATATTTCCTAAAGTGTAAAAAAAAAAAAAATACCTAAATGCAAATAAACAAATTGTTATGTTACTCTGAGATAAAGAAAATGTCTTTAATGCTAACAATGTTTAAGGTAAAAGTTAAAACAACTATTACGTTGAGGCTTTTATCATTAAAAATTACATTTACGAACAAGGTTAAAAGAGAAAATCGTTATTATGTTTTTTTTTATTATTATTATTATTATTTTTTTGGTATCTCAAGTGTGTAAAACATTTTAGAGGAGATTTGTTTAAGTAGAATCAATTCTATGTAACATTCTTAATCAAATCACATTTTGGCTTTCAGTAGCTTTTCAAACTCAGAGAAAAAAAATTTCTGAATATGCTCATTCAGGTGTTTTTTTTTCTTCCCATTCTACAGGATTTATCTTTGTCAGAATGAGGAAAATAATCTGGTTAACTAACCCTTGTAAGAACATATATCTCTGTAGTTCATTGGTGTGACGGACTTTTATTTCATTCGTATTAAATAAATGATATTATTTCTTCAAAATAGAATCGCTCACGGTAGCCTAGGGAACACAGACAACGCTCACAGATACCGTTATTTTCGGAGAATCAAACTTTCGAGACCTGATCCCACCATGTAAAGTGGTTGATGCACATTGTTTGTGTAATTCTTATGTTTATAATTATTATTTATTAAGCAAATTTCTTAGTTTCATAATATTTTCATGTACATATTATTTCACTTTATTTCATTGTCAAACAGTTTTTTTTACTTTCATATTACTTTTATGAAAATAGTTATTGATGCACAATTTATTGTTATGTATTTCATAAATTTTTCGAATACCTTTTGGCAACAGTGAACAGCTTTCCAAAGTTTGTAGCTCGTCGTCATATTGGAAAAAGGTATAGTTGTGTTAAAGTTGCGATGTTCGTTTTATTCCTTTGATGTGTTTTTTCAACTTGTGCAAAAAGTCACAGCTCGATGATTGTTAGCGACAATTCATAATTATTTAAAAGTGTTAATTTTGTAAATGTTATGTGTTCTTAGTCCATGTTTGTTTGTATGTGTGAAATGAATAAATAAGAAAATGTGTCAACTCAAGGCTGTTGATTGGATTAAACATCACGCGGACTGTTTACATACGTTAAGCCTGATCGAGGTACCAAGTCTTCCCATTATTATGGAATGGAAGTTTGGAGAAAGAGGTATAAGCTCAGATGTTGTCAACTTCACTTGACCGAGGCTCAAAATTACTGGGACCGTCGCAACAGTCCTCATGTTGCTTCTCAGTGCGCCGTTAATTAGCAATCAGAATCCTCCGAAGTGGAATTTTTCAGAATAATTTGGATACTATAGACCCTATTTTAAACCCAATTACTTACATTCCATTAATATCCAAGAATATGAAATTCTTTCTGAGTGAAGCAATATCAACCAGAATTTTAGATGATTTGCACTTGTATAATTTAAAGGAAACGCGCATTCCTCTTCAGCAAAAAGATAAGTGTGTAAGTTTTGCTTACATTCCTCTCAAACCTAAAGGAGTCTTTCACAAGCAATGTATACTGTACCATTTGATTAGTGCTATTTTATGAAAAATTCTTGGATGAATATGGATGCTCCAGGTTCGTCATCGTATTTTACTAAAATATAAATCCTTACGTTTTATGGCAATTATTAGCCATTTTTAATTAAACTCTCGGAATTCTTAATAGGTAGTTGAAAATGTTGACCCAAAACAATTAAAGTCCCTTTTGTTTATCATTTAACTTTGCTTTGCATCTTATTTGCTAATGTTTCATTGTCGATAAATAAATCGATAACAATCTCTCAATCATTATTAAAAATTAATCTCTTAAATACAGATTGATATGTTCTGCTTTCTATGTTCAAAATGCATTTTAATGTCATAATTTTACTTTCAAACATACGAATTTACTTCTGTCTGATTTTTATACATTCAATTTATGCTACAGAGACATTGTCAATGTATATTATATATTCATTCACGTTTATGCGCAACATTGTAATATCAATCAATTGTTAAAAACTTATTTGTTATTGACAGTAAAGGAAAAAGAATATATTAAAATCATTAGCTGAGTACATTTTCATTACTTTTGGATTTTTAATAACAGGATTGAGTTGATGATAAAATTATGATTTAAAATAATAAATAATAATTCATTTTCTTTTTCGATAATTGCGATAAGAAAAACTAAGTGATTAGCATAACTATACTTTTTCCTCTAAAACAATAAAAAATGTAATAAATTATTGCATTTGAGACATAAAAGGTTTTGGTCACAAGCTAGCATGCAAGAAACATGATGTTTATTGGATTGATGTTTATTAGATATAACGAGAAAAATACAATATAAATAATGTTCATTCACTTCAGAATAGTTATTAAAATCATTTGAATTATGTACAATAATTTCAATCTATTCATCTTGAAATGGTTTAACTACGCTGATAAAAGGCTGCGGTAGCCTAGTAGTCATGGATTCGTTCAGTCGCGCGTTCGATCCTTGGCCACTAAAATCCCGTCGTGTAGCCGGGGCTGATGCACGTTAAATCCGTCGAGGCCCAAAGTCCTCCCAATGGCGTGGTGTGGAAGATAATAGAGGGGGTGCCAGCTCAGGTGTCGTCCTCGTCACTTGACTGAGGTTCAAAATTACGAGGTCCGTCGCCAATAGTCCTCGTGTTATTCTAGCGCGACGTTAATAAAAACTAAACGCTGATAAAAATATTTTCTACTTGTGATTCACTTTTGAATTTTAATTCACCAAATTTATATAGAGTGAAAGAAAAGATTTCATATATTAATGTAATTTATTCTATAGCTTTAATTTTTTAAGGTGAGTACGGCATGACTTACCCGAGGCACTCTAATGATCTAATTTTCTTTACTATGGGGTTTACTGTCTTTGGTAAACACGAGTGACTTGAGTCCGTGATATCCTAGCTCTCTATTTTCGATCCTTCTCTTACTCAATCTTTTTATCTTTTTTCCATTTTTACAAGATCAAAGTTACACCTTGTTTGGCGCAACACAGTCATATCTGCCTCTTGCGCCATTAAACTTCACCATCACTCACGTTTTCCTTAAATTTTATCAATATCATAAATTTTCATACTTTTGCTTAATTTTCCGAGGAACGTTATTAATTCTAACATTTTCAGAAATACTTTTCTGTTTTAACTTTTTCCTTTAAAATTTATTGTATTATAATTTTGGAAAATAAGCTATTTCAAAAGCTTACATAATACATTCATTTATATTAAATCCATACTTAATAAAATGTTACAATTTTCTTACTCTTTGGATAGCGAAGCTTTTTACAAACAGTAAAACGCAATTGAAAAATAATTCGTGCTGTAATAAGTTAATAATAAGTGCAAGTTGTTAATTAAGCAAATGTTTTTAAAACTATGTGTAATAAAAGACAACAACATATTTTTAACATCAGCTCAGCTTAGTAATTGCGTCAAAAATATAAAAAGGGCTCACAAACACATATTTTAAATTAAAAAGCTTTAAACATTTCGTTAAAGATTAATACTTTATAATGTCTCGTTAGCTGTAAGACTCTTTTACCTTTTCTCTACTTTCGATATTTTTGTCGTTTTCCTAAGTATAATTTTTGTTTTTATCTCAAACTACTTTTCTCTTAACGAATATAATTCCCTATTATTTTGTTAATCAGCAAAGGAAATATGTTATAATTAAATACGAATTGCAAATACTAATTTCATAATATTTCCAGTTAATTATATTTTGTATTCAGAACATATCTAATTAATTTTTAAATGTATTATGGGATTTGGATACTAATTATCACATTTATATTAATGATTATGTACACAAACTGTATATCCATTTGTTTTCACAAAATAGTACATTGTTACAAGTATATTATACTTATATATTAAATCATTATAATGGAATATGAGAATAAATGCATTAAACATCATGTTGATTTAAAATTGAGGTAGCCTTTAAGCAGTTATTTATTTCAAATCAAAATTTTGACTGAACATGAAACGTTCCAGCATTTTGAAATTCTGTTTCTTTGCACGTACATTATTTTATGTAATGTGATTTCAAAATAATCAAAGGGTTTTAAATGTTAAAACTTTGCAAATTATTATCATTGCTGTAATTTTAGTGCTCACAGGCTGGAAAAGAAGCAATTGTTAAATTTTAATTTTCATATTTTTCCTTTCTCATATGAGCCACCACATGAGCCCGGACACATTTCAGAATTCAAAGTTAATGGAAAGAAAATTATTTTATTTTACTTCAAAATGACGCTAAAACAAGTAATGGTTTTGTGTTTAAGGATATGCAAAATTTTCATCAATTGTTTCAGTGCAAGAGCATTTAGTAGAAAATATGAATCCCACAGTCCGAGGATTCGAAGCATTCTGCACTGGTTTCTCCCATCAAAGAACACTCTTTGTGTATACGAGTGGGTGCTGGTATTTATTCCAAGTCATTCGCATGATGTAGTGTATTGAGTTTGATACTGTTTTGAGTATAGCAAAAAGAATTCCGTTTGTCTTGCTAGTCGCAAACCAAGTTTTCCTCAACCGTTTGAAATTTTTTATATCTGTGATTACCGTATACTTTCGCAGATGTCACTATACATGAATCATAAAAAAGGTCCCTAAACTCCTGGGTCGTCTTATAAGTCAGATAATATATATATATATATATATATATATATATATATATATATAAATTAACCCGTCATTATATCACCAATGTATTTAAAATACTGATTTTCATATTCCAAGGTAAATAGCTCTTCAAGTACATCCTCGCTTTCGTTGTAGAGAAATTCATGATATGCGTCCCATTCTGTATCTATCAAATCAATTTCCGTTTCATCATCAATATCCCAAGACAATCACCTTCAGTGCCAGCGGTAGCATTGGAAACCTCACACGTTTTAAAGGGATGCTACACGCGAGTTCGAGATTCGACAACCGTGCTTCTACAAGCAATGCTGCCGGATGTAAGAAAATAAATTTCTTAGAGGTGCATGTGAGTTCATGATTCGGCTCGTAATTCTATATGCATTGCTACGAGATGTAGGAAAATAAACTTGTTAGATATATTGACTGTTTATTAACTTCGTACTTAGAAGCAACACAAGAGCATTGGTGGTGGACTTTGCAATTTTCAATATCGGTCGAAGACGACGCCTGAAACCTCTACAGTTTTAACGTGTATTAGCCCGGCGTTTCTTTGGCAGAATCAGGACATGAACCTAAGACTCGACCTAAAAACATCGGACACAAACTCGTGACCATAACCATTAGGTTCTAACAGCCATTAAACACGTTAGAGGTGCATGTGAATTTGTGATTCGGCTAGTGCTTCTACAGGCAGTGCTGCCAGATGCAAATAATAAAATTTACTCCAGTTGATGACCGCTGATCGCCATTGATAGTTTTGGAGTCCTCTCATTGAACAGATGTGTCCTAAAACTATAAAACTTTGACTAAAATTTTTACCTTGTCTTAAATGATGGTAGTTTTTATCTATCGAAATATACGGTATATCCGAAATCACAACGCAATTAGTTCGAACATCGACTAAGACATGATCCAATATTTAGTGGGAGATTCAATTGTTGTACAGATGTCTGTAGTGTAACGGAAATAAATCATATAAAACATTTACATACATTTGATAATAAAAATGAGCAATTTCCATTTTTAAATGATATTTGAGAGAGTTTAAGTTTGAATTATTACTGTTTTTTTAAATTTGAATTGTATGGAATATTTAACTTTTATTCCAGCTAAATAAATTACCACTCGGGACACAATGATACTCTCAGTAGCTATATAAAATAATCATTTAAATTATTTTACTCCACGATATCATCATTAACACGATCATAGTGAGACAAAATTTAAATGCTTCTTAAATAGAGATAGTTGTGGCGTTGAACTATTGGCGATTTTCTGTTCACTAATCTCAGGGACTTTTTAGAAATGCATTCTGCTAGCTTTTTAATAATGCATTGAAATGCATTCTGCTACAACTCTTTGTCAGCCAAATGAAAAGAGTATAAGTAAAATAGATGAAGATAAGAAGTGTAGTGAATTGAATTATAGATTGTGATATATGAAGGAAATAGAACTGAATAGAAAGGGAAGGGAGACAGAGGATAACGACAAGTTGGTTGATGTGTAGTTTGTAATGAATCATCGTAATTAACTGTTTATTTAAAAACGAATCTTTATCAAAGTAATAGGAGAGAATATAATATAATTCCCAAGTGCATGAATTGGAGTGAGTGATTTGATTAGCTAAGATTTTATTATTAAAATATAAACTAGGGTTAACTGAGTTCAGAGGGATTCGAGAGAAAAAGACTGATCCTGCACATTCCACATTAATTGCTAATAAACTACCTTGTTTTTCCTTTTACGTATTTTCAAATAGATTTTTGAACTTATTGACTATTTAATTAGACATTGTGATAGCTGTAGAATTAGCAAATAAAGGAAACAGGTCGCAAAGTGCCATTTATAATTATTGTAAAAAGAATCAAAATCTCAAAGTTATCTTAAGTTTCTTTTTGCATATTACTAATGCTTTGAAAATAAAATAACTGATAGACAGATTGAGTTGGATGACACATAAAAGCTTATTCTGTAATCCCTATGATCACATAGCTATGCAAATCTGTCACGAACAAAATGAGGATATATTTAATCTATGTTTATAAAGTGTTGGAGTATTCTCCAGCATAAAATAGATCTAATTGATTCACATATCACTTAAGTAATTCCAAAAGATTACTGATGACATTCTAGAATTAATTCACAAAAACATGTGCAAAAATGCAAAAGAATCTACTTTCAATATAATAATCGTTTTAACGATAAAAGGGGGAAAACTAGTGCTGAACTCAATTATCTTCAGAAAAAAAAATGTATTCATTATAAACCCATTAATAAACCATTTTAAATAATATTTCATATTTTAAGGTATACTCCATACTCTTTTAAGGTATAATTTAAATTATTTTTTTCATGAGTTAGAAAAACAAAAAGATCTTCTTTTGGTTTAATAGAGCTTAAGCACAAAAGAATCCTTCTATTAATCTTAAAAACTACTATGAAGTTATTTCAGTCGTATCTGATAACGTGGATATGCACTCAATAGCCATAAAACTTATATTGTTAGACTGGTTTTATTAACGTCCCACTCAGAAACAACTTGAGGGCTATTGGTAACGGTCCTTGTAATTTTGAACGTCGGTTAAGTGACGAGGACGATACCTGAGCTGGCACCTCTCTCGAAACGGCAGGACTCAAATCGTATCAAGGCTCGACGAAAACCGGAAACCACTAGGCTACCGGGGTTACCTCAAAATTTAGAAGCCCCTGTTACTCACCATAAATATCATGCAAGATCTCTTTTGACATTGATGTTAGCAGACATTATTTTAGGCAACAGACTATACAAGGTGTTGAAGTCGTTGAGGAAGAACAATAGTTCACGCTGACAAGATGGAGCTCGTAATTCCCTCATGTTATAGGTGGTATTTCGGAACATTTACCAGAATTTTCAAACTCATCCTAGAATCCCCAAATGAGTTAAATCGGTAGACTGAGGGTATTAATGAAGCTATTGAAACTCTGAATCATGTTCATCAAACCTGAGATAACTCTACTCTAGTAGCAGAGTACGTTGGATAGCTAGAAATCATTGTGATCATCAGGAAACATTATTGCTATGACTGAGTTTATGTGATTAGTAACAATGAGAAGGTAGGCGCTGGTATGGACTACCTTTTCCTGTGGAATTAAGGGAACAAGTGCATAGAAGGAAATGGATCTCCAGACAGTGATCATTTCGCTATAGTCTGGAAAACTTTTCACGTGGCATGCCGGATTAATAGCTTCGTGTTGCATGCGATACACACGGGCTCTGATATCAACATTACTGAGAAGAAACCTTGAGTCGTCAGAGAAGACAATCTTCTTCCATTGAACAAGTATTCAGTTTTCGTGTTCATTAGTCCACATTGGCGGTTTTCTTCTGCTTTGCAATGAATTGCAAGGGGCTGTTGTTGATCACTGAATATTCAACTAATTTTCTTTCGAGATTCATCTGGTAGAGCATACGAATATGCTTTGCAATGATCCATAGATGTTTTCCAATGCGCTTTGTTCCTGCACACAATATATGTGAGGCCACTCTTATCTCTTTCATTCATAAGCGATTTTAGACCATTGTTTCGCATTCCGCTTGAAGTTATTTGGTTTACCTGACATTTTCTGAAGATTCGAGACAGGGTTGCAAGAGAAAAACCAAGATAATTAGAGGCTTCGAAGATACTGGAACCACCCCTTTCGGTGGCAAAAATCATGCCGAATTCAAAATCAATCAAATCACTTGTTTTCATCGCGAACTGACTAAATCCAATGTTAAGGGTATTTCTAATACATAGAAAATATTTCATCAGCGAATCCGATTTACCACGTCAGCACTCGTACAGAACGGGGAAGTCTAAATTTGAGTGAGTGGTGTTATAACAACATCGCAACCTGATAAATTACTCGCAGATTTCTTTCAGTACAATTACTCTTTTAAACAGTTATTTTAATAAATTTTAAAAACTCCTCAGAGTAATCCCGAATAAAAATATACCCAGGAGTAGGGTAAGGACGTTTATCTTTGAAGAACCGTTACAAAACATTTAAGGGCCGCGGTAGCCTAGTGGTCAAGGTCGTGGACTAGCGACCGGCGGTTTTCGTTCAGTCGCGGGTTCGATCCTTGGCCGCCAAAGACCCGCCGTGTAGTCGGGGCTGATGCACGTTCGGCGCCCAAAGTCCTCCCGTTGGTGTGGTGTGGATGTTAGGAGAGAGGGGTGCCAGCTCAGGTGTCGTCCTCGTCACTTGACCGTGGTTCAAAATTACGAGGTCCGTCGTCAATAGCCCTCGTGTTGCTTCTAGTGCGACGTTAATATAAACTAAACTAATACAAAACATTTAAATGTTAGTTTTTAAAGGAACTTGCTAAACAATTATATGATTGAAAGTTTAATATTGGGAATAAAAAAAAATATAAAACACTTAGGGATTAAATGTATTTTATGTTTGGCTAAACTTGTTTCCTCCTATATGTGTAGTAAATATGCTTATAGCTCTAGTTTCTAAAAAGAGAGAACAATTGCATTTAACTTATGGCATTGCTTTTTGTTTAAAGATTAAACTTCGAAGAAAATTATAATTTTTTTAAAAAAATATATGAATATTTAGCTAACTAGATTTATTAATTAAATACTAATTAAAGAAGTTAGCTTACAGTATTAATGTTTACCAATAAAAAACATATATTAAAAGCCAAATACCGAGGATTGTTTTTTAATGAAAAAAGTTTGTAATTAGTTTAATGTTTAATAAATTTTACCTTGTTTAAGTACCTTCGTAAACCTATTAACATTATTTTATTTTATTTATTTATTTATGTTTTTATTTATTTTATTTTTTTCTGCCTCATTTTGTATTTCACGAAGTACCTCAGTGGTTATTTTTTTTTTTTTTTTTGAAATTTTCGCATTTTCACTTATTCATATTTAAAAAGTACAAGAATTGTTACAATTACGCAAATCATTATTTTTTCATGGTACTGTTAATGTATCAGAACTTTTGTTAGCTTGAGATACATTAAATTCTATTAATCTTATTACTAACTATTACTAAAATAAACACATTTCACATTTTGAAATTAACTTTTATCCACACATTAAGCCTCTCAGGTAATTTCTAACATTTTTAAAGGAGATCCTTTTATTCTTACAGAACATAAAAGTAATTCATTCTTTATTAAAATGTTTTCTCCTTTTCAGAACATGTGAGAGTTTTGTAAATAAAAATCGAAAATAGAAAATGAGACATACACGTGTGTGGATGTATGTGTGATTTCAATTCTGTCAGCTATAATTAATTTGACAACAATTGAGAAAGGAATGCTGAAAAGTGTAGGAGGTGAAGCAGAGGAAGGTACATATTTTTTCTTTTTGTAATTAAAGTTTCTTAACTAAAGGAAGTCTTTATTTTAAAAATGTAAGCTAGACTGTGATTGAAATTAGCTGAATGCCATGTATGGTTTCCTATATTATTTCATTATAATTGAAACGTAATAACAAGATTCTTTTGTACAAACCAAATATTCGAAGAGTACTGTTTAGAAATCGCTTCGAAATGTGCTTCAATCTAATTGTGACCGTTTTGCTTTACGAAGAAAATAGTATTATATTTCAATCATTAAAAAATCACCTACACTTTTTCATAAAAAGAGTCAATTATCTGCAATTAATTTATAGCATAATTAGTTTTCAATTTACAAAAATATGGAATCATATACTTGAAAAAACTGAAACAAGAAAACTTTGTTGGCTAATAATACATGAAGCATTATTTCAAACTTATTATACACTTTAAAATTTGAACAGATGAAATAAAGATGCATATTTGATTTAAAAAAATACGGTGTGCTTATCAATGAAGAAACAAAAATGAAACAGAGAAGCAGCTTTCGAATCTGAGGGCTTGAATACGGCAGAAAAAGTTATTTCAAAATGTGGTAAATATTTTTTTCATATTACAGAAAAGATAAAAATATAAACGTAAGTTGTTCTTGCAAAAGAATGTTAAGATTAATTCTTTCAAAATTTCTTTATATAGATTTATTTATTTAAATTAATATCTCAGCACTTACAAAATTGCATGAATGTGTTGAAATATTTTCTAAATAGGTACTTTACTTATAGAGTTCATAATAAATCTAAAATAATTTTCCTTTTTAACACAATTCATACTTTGAGCTAAATAATACTTTCTTGAAATCGAATATTTTTATGAAAGTATACACTTATATACTAATTACTAAATCATTTGATTATGTGCTAAAAATATTAGCAAAAATATTATTTCTGGGTAAGAACACGAAACCTTATAAGTATTGAAGAAACTCCGGTAATGAAACTTTTTAAAGAAGTAAACTTTAGTCAGCAAGTCTTGTTTAGTTTTCAAATGCTCCCTCAAGCTATAATAAGACCAATAACAAAAATTATTTTTAATTTATTAGCCACATAAGGAGCTATTGTCTTAGGTGGATCATTTTTGGCGGACCACATCACTTTTCAATTTTTCTTATCATTTGCTTCAATTTTAATTAAATGTAGCTTAAATATATTCAATTTTATAATTTATCATTTGCTTTAATTTTAATTATATGTAGCTGATATAATATTCAATTTAATAATTTATTGTTATCTTTATTTTTAATTACATTTAGCTGAAATATATTCAATTTAATAATTTTTCTCTGAATTTCAGCCGAAGACTTGAAAATAAAAATTAAAATCACATAAGGAATCTCGCTATTTTTTTAACTAATTAACACGTATTAACATGTTGCTGATTTGTGAAAATGCTATCAATAAAAATGTGTGGGCCTAAAATCAAAGATACATTGTGTTGGGCTCAAACGATTGGCATTATAATACATTATGTTTATAACCATTAAATTTAGTTTGCTGTAGTTACATTTACTTTGCTATGAAATATTGAGTTTGATATTTTATTATCTGCTTTTTCTTCAATATCCAAACAAAATATTATTGTCTGCTTTAATAATTTGTTGTTTGCTATTATTTATATAATAATTTATTTTGATGTCATAATCGACTATTTCATTTAATATTTATTTTTTGTTAACATTGGTATAATTTTTGTACTCTTTCATGTTTTACTTGTGAAAATATTCATGCAGTAGGAATCCGAAGATTGAATTTTTTTTCTTGACAGTAATTGTTTCTGTGGAGCCTAGGGCTTAGAAGTACGCTTACTTTACACTATTTAATATTTATTTGGAGTAATTATACTTTTTGGAGTATTTAACATAAAAAAAGGTTTCACATGATAAAATAAAACTAGCAAATCTAATTTCATTTTCTGTTTTAAAATTTAAATAGGTCATATAAACTACACAGGTTTGATGCATTTTTTAGTTTGAAAAATATTTAATATTTTGTTGAATTTTATTTTATCGTGTACTAGTAATATTTTAAGTTCTATCATGATTGTATATAAATATATAAACTCAAAATTGAAACTAACTTTACGCTTTAAATTCATTTAATAATTGAATAATAATAACTGTCGTAAATATATTACACAGAAAATTATGCTTGTTTCTAAAAGAAATTTATATAACAGCCCTTTTTTGTATAGACTTGATATTGTTGAACATCAATATACACGCCATACAGGACATCATATAAATATCATCATCATTTAGGCATAAAAATTATTGTTTATTTGAATAACTGCATTAAAAATATATATTCATCTATTCCAATTTCTAAGACAGGTCAATGATTCTCCAACTCACATCAGTCTTCATAAAATGGAAATAAAGATCAAGCGGAATTCATCCCAATTTCCGAAATATCTATTTTTATTTTTGCTATCTTTAGCCAACTCTCCCGGAAATGACACACACCCTGGAATGGGACCTTATTCAATCCAATGGGAAAAGTTTCTGTTATGAATTCCTATTTAATTTATATTTCGAGCTCCAGAACAGAAATAAAGGGAATTATCCGGAAAATGTATTCCGAGTATTAAACAGCAATAACAGGAGTAAATTGTGTTGATACGAGTTAAAGAAGACGAGTCAGTTTGATCTGAGTTTATTTTTATTCTTCTGGTTTGTTTGTAAACTGCCTGGAAAAGATCAGGAAATGCTATTCAAATGCTTCTGTCTGGATCGATTGGTCAGAAAGAGAATGTAATTGCCAAGGCAAACATTTCACTTACGAGTGAGTTTTCAAGATAAATGGTTAGGAGTTAGAAGTGAATTGAAATTACATTAGTGATAGCTAAGAAGGATTATTTTGCTCGAATGAGAGATTAAAAGTAAAATAAAATAAATTAAATGAAATGGGCGGTATAATCGTACTTAAATGAAAAATTCTTTAAAAGCAAATTTGTGCAAATAGAGACGTTAGGTGAATAAGCATTTTTAATAACTACTTTGATTGTTCATCTGTTATCGCATTTTTGTTTTCCAACATTATTTTTTTTTAAATTTTTTTAAAATTTCGATTAAAAAGTAGAATTGGTCCAAAGAAGGTGGGCAGGATCTAGCTCTTCCCAGATTAAAGGACGATTTTTGTTTAAAAAAAATTTATAACATACTTCAATCGACAGGTAGAATTTTATTTCTATCTATCTAGATCTATCTATATATCTATATATATATATATATATATATAACTTGATTTATATTACATGAGAATATTTTAGGAAGTTTCGCTCCAGAAAGAAAATAATATTCTGGAAAATTTTAGAAATTATATAAGGATAAATAAAAGAGAACAAATAAACAAAACTTTAAGGGTTGCCGGCACTGGGATTTGAACCCAGAAACTATTGCTCTGTAGACAAACGCTTTACCTTTGTCCCACCAATGCTTAAAAGATGCATCGGATTTGGAACCTGCACAAGATTTCTAAGGATCAAACTCTTAATCAACATTGCAACCTCAGAATTCTCGCTGAACTCCGTGAAAGAATAAGGAACGAACGAACGACATGAATTTCGGAAGGACAAGTCATTTCGCAGTCTGTCTAGAGGTTTCTAGCCAAGGGTAGATTCCCAATGTAAGAGCATGTGTCTTATTCGCCGGATCTTGCGCCATTCAACTTATATCTGTTTCCTAAGGTGTTATCTGGAAGAACACTTCCAGCACTGTTTCGAGCAATAGGGATTTGCATTGAACGTTGTGGAGAGAGTAAAGTGTTGAGTATTGAAAGTGATAATAAGTAAATATGTATGAAATCAAAATAAAATGTTTACAGCGTCAGTCTAAGGATGAAACTATTAACATTAATTATATATATATAAAATTATTTTCAACTGTCTGTTACACACTAAAATTTATTTCTTATACAAATTATAAAATGGATCTGAATGATTAAAGAAGTTTTATTTATTAAAGTTGGCAAATAATGCGTAAAAATACGGCTAGATTCTTTGTACTAAGACTTACGTTATAGGAATAATTATCGAAACACTGTTATTAATTAATCTGTGTAATTACTATTAATAATTAATTGTATATCATGAAATAAGGAAAATATTCTGAGAATTTCTTTTTAACTTTTACTTAGACTTCTTTTAAAAAAAAATCAATTTGACAACAAATGGAACAATGCTAATTTAACTCACTATGAATTATTCGTTTCACTGTGTAAATTTATAAAATCTCTTAACAACCTTAGGGTGAAAAAGTCTTAATGCTTCTTATTTACGACGACTATTATCAGGCTTAAATAGTAGTACTCATTTCAGTACTCAAGCTGAAATAACTCTCAAAAGCGATCAATAAATTCTTTTAACTGTGTGCTGGAAAGTGCCATGATCTTCTGGTTCTTTGAATTTTACGAGCCACAAAAAGCAAACGAATTGTGCTATACAGTCTCTTAACATAGTTAGTGCTTTGTTGATACGGTAGAAGTACTGTGCTACAGATTTAGCTCTTGTACAGAAAGGGCGTAAAAATAGGAGAGCGATGTTTTTAAAAGGTTTATTTGTTCTTTTATGTCATTATGTCAGACACCATAACTCGCCTCAATTATTCTTCTCTTGAAGATAGGTTAACATAAGAATCCTTAAGGGTTTTAAATTCAGTGCAAATTGCTCCAACCCTATTATGACGAAACGATCTTTATAACCGTTCTGCAGCATCATGAATAAAAAGATACACACATGGCTCGAATGGGTAAGGAATGTAACACGTTTCATGGTGATAACTAGCTGGATCAAGATTCAATATTACTTTCAGGAAGCATTATAAGCAGATCATTAATAATCAATAAATAATCTTTTCAAGTTAAAACTTTGCTTCTTTTACTTTCTTCTACATGAAGGGATGACGATATTAATTGATTAAACTTGCGAAAAGTTACCCAGTTTCAATAAAAGTGAAGGCGATCAATACACTATTTCATACAGTTGAAACTATTTTCCTTAATTTTGATGGGTCAGTTAAAGATACCATTATGCGGTGTTTTTTTAAAAGTGTTTTCGATGCAAAAGAAAAATAAAATGATTTTCTTATATTGTAAAATAGAATGACTAAGTTGTGAGTTGAAGAATAATTTATAACTATTTAGAGTTGTAATTAAATTATACTTTAGAATAGAAATTTGAATTGTATACATCAGAAATCGCCAGAAATTATTTCTTCACGAGTGAGTACATTCTTAAGAACCAATACACGTATGTTTTCTCTTAGGAATTTACAAGTTATTCTACAAATTAAGTGTGTTGAAAATAATAAGCCATTTTACTTCAAAAAATGCATGATATGAAAAATGAAATTTTTTATATGTATTTCTTTTTCTTGCGTTTCAAGAATGTAATAATTCTCTTTCTATTTTATACTAACGTCCTTTTGTGTGCTACAAATTTAGAACAGGAAGATATTAATCAGGAACATCGAGGTTGCACATTATAAACTAGTGATATTTTGAACGTTGATTTACTTTCTAAAAGTGACCGCAAAGCGTAGTGTTCATGATTATGGCCTGACTGGCTCCTTTGTTTCTATCGAGTTGTGGGTTTGCGCCCGGATGTCACTACGGACCCGCAGTATAGATAGACTGATGCACTCCATGTCCTCCCAATTTCATTTTATGGAAGTTTGGAGGAGAAGGTGCCAGCTCAGTTGTCGGTCTTGTCATTTATCGGTTCAAAACTATGAGGTCCATCTTCAGTAGCCCTTGTAATCATTTTAACTGTGACGGTAATGAATCATCAAAAAAAAATTAATAAATTTTTATCGTAAACATATTTGTTTTCTTCATTAGAGGCAAAGCTGTACAGCAGTAAAAAGGAAGCACTAAACAGAAAGATGCTAATAAAGGATTTTACGCTAAGGACAAGACTTCTTAATTAGGAATCTAAAAACTCTTAGGGTACTTGGACATGTACAAAATATTCAATTCGTTACCTTTTATTTTCAGGGACTGCAAATTAAATTTTGTAAATTATGTCAACTATAATTACATACACTTAATTTGAACAGAATATCTTGTACGAGTTCTCAAGAATTCTACATCATGACTTCATTGTACTTATATAAGGTATACAACATAAGAGTTTCCAAGCTGATGTTTTAATGAATATATATATATATGTAACGATATAACTTTAATTTAATAAATTATCAATAATAATTTAATTTTCTATTCTATCCCATCCCCTAATTCAAAAGTAAAGAGTTCATTTTTATCTCCTGATCCCACTCCAAATTCTCCTTTTATTTAGAAATTAGAGCATTTTTTTTATCGTCTCGCCATTGCAACATGCATTGCGGTTAAAACGCTCAAAAGTTTCTTGTTTCTTCGGCCCGGCCCGGCGCCCTTGCGCAGTGTTTACCTAAAATTAACAGTTAATAAAGAACGTTGAATTGGAATGTGACTCGCCTTCTTCATTGATTACATTTTGTTTTCAAGTACAGCAAGATTTAATGTCCTCAAGTAAAATCATTATATATATATATATATATATATATATATATATATATATATATATATATATATATACATCATGTAGTTATTTAAGGAAATAATCCATAGAATAACTTCTATTCCCTTATTTTTTTGAGTAAATAAAAGTATACATTAAAAGTCGTACATAAAAATATTCATCATAAAGTTAAAACAGAGACATCCCTCAAATTTTCTAAAATGAATTTATTTCTCTATCTTCCAATATTTATTTATATAACCTGTTCGAACTTAGGCCAGAGAAACTAAACGTTAGAGTAATTGAATACAGAATGCTTGCTTCCCAGTTATTTAATATATAAATCATTATTAATGTTAATTACATTAACTAAATATAAGACACCAAACCTCAAGAATCCATATAAAATTGAGAGTGAATATTTCTATTTTTCAGTTTGTACCATTAATTAAAAAAATATTATATCTTTAAAATATAATTTTGATATCAATTAAATATTTTAAAATATTTAAAAAAATAACATTGAAGCCGTGTGAACAACAATACATTTTAAAACATATAACAAATCAATAACATTTACTCTAGGATTAAAATTAGGATATTCTGTGGTTAAAAAGTCTTGAACTAACATTACCATTTATATCTTGTTTGTATTTCTAATAAAGTTTAGTGAATGTATTTTGGTTCATTAATTTCAAAGTATGTTTTCCATACTTTTATATCTTGTCCTTAATTAGTTCCTTTTGATGGGTTTTGAATGTCAGAATACAAACTGTTGTAAAATTTAATTTCGTCTCATAAACTAGTACTTGTCTTCCATTTCAATCGTTAAATTACACTTATGAGTGTAATAACTGGTCAACATAGATGCGGTCTGAAAGGATATTACTGTTCCGTTCTGGCATAAAATGTTCAAATTTAGATTAGCATGTGTAAATTAGTCAGATTGATTTTATTCTATTTCAGTAGCTAAAATATTTTTATAGCAAGAGACATTCACTATTTAAAGATAAATGGTTACAAACTTTACTCAAAATGATTGGCTGCTACTAAATCATTAGTTTTGTGAAGTCTGTTCTTCAAATACCCAACTCTTGTGCCATATTTCAATCTAATATATTAATCCAAATATACAAAACTCCAATTTAAGATACGCAAGAGCAAAACAAAATTTTTCTTATTTATTATCACTGTAGAACATCTAATTTCACTCTCTCTAGAATTTCGTCTTAACTAACATTCCTAATTTATGCTTTAAATAAGAAATCTTATCTTATCAGTTCCAACGTTCATAATTCAACAACCCTCATAACAGTAGCTACGCAGCTTAATACATGGAATAGAACTCTCTTCAACCCCTAAACTGATAGGAGAATTTCAATCCTAATAACACTTCTCTGGTAGCAAGTCGTTATCCTCCATTTTTCATTACTTATATTTCCGTTACTTATCACGAAACTTATATCATTTCACTTCTATTTTCATCTCATTTACCTAATCACATTTCATTTCGGTCGAGAAGAAATTGCAATTTTTATGGAATTCAAGTTAATGAAAGTCTCCGAGGTTAGTGAAAAGAATATCGCAAATAGCCTAACGTCACAACTTCCCCCAGAAATGAAACGTTATTTATCGTTGGTTTCAATAAATCAAATGAGAATCACGATAAAATTAATTTGAAAGCCAAAACTCACTAAATGTATTCGGTAAATACTGTAGATAAAAGTTATAAACTACCTAATTATCCTTAATTTTGCATTAACTAGCTTATTTTTAACTTATTAAACTTTCCTCGTTTAAAAAATAGTGAATTTAAAGAGAAATCCAGAGAGATCTGACTACTAAAAATGAATATAATTCGGGTAATGACACTTGAGAGAAGCCTTAAAGAAACCTAAAAGGAATTAACCCTAGCGGTACAGCGGTACACTCTGAATAATTTACAGTACGATCAGCACAACAGCAAAAGAGAAAAAAAACAATCCACGTTAATTTTGCCACATCCAATCCTTCTGGAATACTCAGTTTTCTTTTATTGGGGCATTTTATAAAATCCCTAATTGTTCAAACACGATTTTAGACGTCAGGATCGTGAAGTTTGAAATTCATGTAGCTGATATCCCTTGACAACTCATTCTTTGAAAATCATTCTAACCACCTCGTACTTGAGGTATATATTTTAACAAGCACGCATCGCATTTGAATCACATAATATATACACACACATATATATGTGTGTGTGTGTGCGTACGTGCGTGCGTACGTGCGTGCGTGCGTATACAGTCATCTTATAAATAAATCTGATCTGGCCAAGATACTGAGAAAAAGACCACTGATTGCAGTGTTAATTGTTTATATTAGTCACAATCCCTTACTTCGCCGAGAAATAACTAGATGACTGACACACAAAAACAAATTTGAAATTACTTTCTACTGACAGTGCTAAATTTCTATACAATAAATAGCAAAGCAATCACTTATACAAAACAAGTCAATGGGTAAACAATTTTTATGCTTTTTAACAAATGCTCAATTTTTTAAATTCCAATTTTAAGCAAAAATTCTTCACTTTCTTCTTGGAAAGATTCTCACCTTGATGATTTACAAAATTTTGAAAAAGAAATTTAGCTCAAGGTGAAACAAACGACTAGCAATTTTAAAATTACCTTGACGCTACTTCAAATTGGAATAACAATGAATAACACAACCGGATATTTCACCTCTTAGGCCTTTTTGCTGTCCATAACTGCTCAAAGAAGCCATGCATCTCTTGCTAGGCTTTCAGATTGTTGTGCTAGTTTCGTATTCCATCTCTTCTCGAGGAATACTTTTTCTTCCGGCGTGATGATTGTCAATGATCTCAGTTGCTTAGAATTTCTGCTTCAGAGAACGTAGGACTTTTTGGGTTGCTCTGATTGGCCTCTGGGGGTAGTAGACCTCTTTCCCTTGGTCACCGTTGCTGACATTTGTCGTCTGCTTATCAGACGTAGGTAGACGTAGACGCATTGGTTCTTCTTCACTCTTCGAATGCATCTAAAGATTTCTTGTCGCGAACTAGAGTTTGTAGTGATGAAGTCGACGCTCTTTTCCTTCTCGTCAGTAGTTAATGAGGTATAATTCATTTTGCTCGTGGTTTCGAGCCATCGAAAAACTTTCTTCTTAAAGGCTTATTCCGATTGAAGATCCACTGTTGAATTTAATCTACCGAATTCTCTTCGTGACTCTTTTTTCGGGGACTAACACTATTACCCGAAGAAAATATGATCATTTTTGCCTCTGATATTGTAGCTTTAACCGAGTTTAAGGATATAGCCTCTTTCTAAGTTGTCCTATAAATAGCTCTAGTATGTACCGATGACTAGTCTCGATGGAAACGCTTATTTAATGGGGTGTGCCCGATACCCAAACTTTGGCCTATGCCCTTTTGATTGACCTGGGCTACGCTGATAAAATAGATCCTGGTCTCCGTACGCCTGCATTCATTTTCCTAGTGACTATAGTTGCATCGTCCGAAACACTTCCCTCATTCTGCATTTTCCAGTAATATGACCAAATTTATAACAGCAGAAGTATCTGAAAGGCCCTTCCTTTTTCAGCCCCCTGTTTTGTTCAACAATCCAATGCGTTACTCCACCCCTACCCTTGAGTCTGGACACCACCTTCCATTCACCTTCGGAGAGTTGGTTGGTGCATTTTATGTATTGGAATCTTGCCTTATTTATTTTTATTCTTAGTCTTTGATGCATCATAGTCTTAGATTCTCTTAGGGAAATGTGGAAAGTCGCCTCGCTTCTTCAACTTCATCTCCATGTGTGTAGTTGTCTTCTTCTATCTTAACTCACTACGGTATTTAAGAACAAAAATATGAATTTTAGGAAAGACATACTTAGCTTTGAAGTGCATCAAGAATGTTTGAAAATTGGTTAACAAATTTAAAAATTATGTCTATGTAGGCATTATCTTTCAATAATATCTTGTATCATTCATAACTTATTGACTGTATCATTTTCGGAATAAAAATGACTGTTAGTAAAAATCAAATGTAATTTTTTTTTGGTCCCAAATGTGTTCTTGTAATTTACTTGCTGTATTTTTTGTTAGTAAATATAAATTTATGAACGAAATTAAAAACCTTTTAAATACCTTTTTTAAACCAAGAAATATACAGGATGTTTCAAAACTCATGGGCAAAAATTTAAGGATTGATAGACATGTAAACAAGCAATTACCATCACACATTGTATCAGTAGAGAGCAAGTGAACCATTTGCATGGTGCTGTAATGGAAAGCATTAAGGGCAATTTTCTTACACATCGTCATTTCTACAGTGGATTTCAAGAGTCATGACCTTTACCTGATTACTCTACCACCAGTAAGAAATACAAGAAAACTTGCGATGTGTAGAAGACTCGCGCCTTACACTTCCCATTACAGCTCTAGCGGATTGCCGTTTGCTCACTGCCTCTGCCTTGTCTGATGCTTATTGCTTGTTTAGATGCTTTCCATCTCCCCTAAAAATTTCCCCAAAAGTTTTGAAACATCCTGTATTATATTCAAATATGCTTCACACGAAAATTGTTTTTTCTTGAAAATAATTTCGATTGAAAGCTTATTTATCATGAAATAACATTTATTTATATTTTTTGTCAATAACATGATAAATTAGAAAAACTATATTAATAAAGACAGTTTCACATTCGAAAAAGAATTTTCGGTATTTTGGTAAAAGTAAATTTCGCTTTAGAAATTGTCTTCATGTATGAAATGAAACATTTCGAACAAAAAGATTTCCAAGGTTTTCTTTTATAACAGTTATTTAAAATATAAATATTTTCATAAATTTTCTGATTAAAAACCCTTTTACATTAAAATATTTTTATAAGCATTACTTGCATATTGTTACAGATAAAATACTCTTTCCATTTTTGAACTACATCAAATAGCCGAATTGTTAAAATAAGTATTTTCTATTCCATCACATCATGGATATAGATTATAATTGATGGAAGAGGTAAAAGCTGTTACTATAAAACAAATTGCTTTGTATCGCCTAATACACAACTAAAATTTATAATCATAACAATTTAAATGCAATTTTTTTTGTTACGAGAATTACAAATTGCATTGTACTCAAGACCAGTTTTTATAGAGATCTATTTATTTCCAAAAATATTTTAATCCTATATTGACACTAGTTTTCAGTTCAGAAATATAATTTAATGATCAAATTTAGTTTCTTTTTATATTTTATTTGATTTTAAAATAATTTTATTTTAAAGGTGTTTAAACACTAAGCTATACTTTCATTTTTTAAGCATCATGATGTTCTTGAACATGTAATAAACGCATAAATAATGGTTGTATTGCAGAAAATCCAAAAATCAGTATTTCATCTGTGTCTTTTTTGGATAACATTAAATTATTAAAATATACTGAGGTTCATGTTCAGTCTAATTTTTATTTTCATTGAATTGCGAATTCAACAAAATTTCTAAAGATGCATTTACGTTTTATGAGAGGTACTAGGTGGAGTTTCCCAAAATATAATTAATCATTGTTAATAATGCAATAGTAACGATCACCGGCAATTCTTTCGTATTTAACGTGGATTGTCTATTAGATCTCTAACAAAATAACTTTCATTTTTTAAAAAAATACTACAAATGCAATTGTCATGATTCTTGAGTAATTGGATTAAAAAATCATTGATATCCATCAAAGTATTGTATATCAAATTATGGGGTTGTAGTAATTGATTGTCAACTTTCATATATCATTGTAACAATAGACCCGCTGTCATAGGCTGTGTCTTATAACTACATTGTAACTTTTATGGAAGGAATGGAAACTTTAATAACACCTTATTCAATCAACAAATACTAATATGTCTATTATAATTTAATTCCTCTAAATTACAAGCCTCGTTAAAAAAAAATCATTGATATTGTTACTTAGAATTATGACAACTCTTAAAAAATTTTATGTTTCCAAATTTCTAGTTCCAATTTTAATTCCTCTGCTTAAGAAGCTAACAGAAAACATTTTAAGAAATTATTTTCATCAACTCAGTCTGAAATGACTTTGTGTATCAAATAAAAGATATTTTATGTTAAAAAATGAATTTAAAAATAATTTTATTACAAATTCAAAGGTGATCCAAACCACTAAAATAATGCTCAAATATTTTTTTTCTTATAAACAAACCGTAATCAGAAGGTATCTATAGCTTTAAAGGAATTAACTGTGCATTAAATAAATAAAATCCGAACTATATCTACGCAAAGTATTAGTAAGATAGCAACAAAGTATATCAGATATTTGGCAATAATTTTTATTTGCTTTGATAACTTTTAATAAATTTTCCTTGCTAATCTATTCTTTCATCAAAATATTAAGCTAAGGGGTAAATACTAAAGCAAAAAACTTTAAATCGATTATTATTTTCTATTAAATACGGCTTACTTTAAAACACACTTGTCAGAAAAAACCATTAATGCATTATTTTTCAAAGCTTTCGTGAGATTTACCTGATATTATTCCAGACACCTCTAAAATTTAGCAAAATTCCCACAATGAGCTTAATCCTTCTTCATCAATGTATTCTTAAAAATGCCAAAAACACTTTACTCAACTTGAAAAAAATCTTCATACTACATTTTTTAGGCAAATATTTCTTTGGTGTTTATCTTTGAATTCATTTCTCTCTATAAATGAACCATTTAAGGATAAATAAAAGAGCAACTAAGGTGGCAATAATCAGATTCTATAGCTTATCATGGAGTATCTCTTTTATCCAATAATATCTGATAATGACTTCAATTACGGGTAATAGGTTCGCTTACAGAAGATAGTGTTATTATTAATGACAACAATCGAAACCAATCAGAATTGGCTTACTCTAGCGCGAATTGAAAATGTTGTACGTGATATTCGATCAAGGAAGAGAACATAAGGAGAAAAACTCTACAAAGAAATAGTGACGATTATATGCTTGAATCTTTATGACGATTGTGTTTATGGAATTCAATTCATGGCCAGCATGTTAATTCTTAAAATTAATTAGATTTTTTTTTCTTAGATGTTTTCAGTTATATGACATAAAATTCTTTTTTACAAAATATCGTTTTATTTAAATTCATCGACTAAAATGGTTTTATAGAAATATTAAATCAAACTGAAGGTATAAAATATAATCAACTCAGTAAAATATACATCAAAAGAATTAAAGATGTTTCATTTAGAACTATAATAATTATAGGTATTTTTAGTACCATATTTGTTTTTTCCATGCCGAGTTTCTTGGCATTTCAATTTTGTTCCATGTTTGAATTTTGCACCCAAATTTAAACGTTCTTGAATTCCATATCCTAAATTTTTTCTTAAAATTATTCCACTTAATTACTTAATTTTGTTTATAGCACTCGGATAAAAATTTTTACAACGAAAATTAAATTTCTATGAAAAAGAGGTTATATTTTGATTAAAATGCATACATAAATTTTATTGCAAATTTAATTTAAATTGAATTTTTTAAAAGAAATTCTGCGATGCAAATTATGATTATGTGCATTTAAGTATTGTAAGCAGTTACGTGCCGACAATACAAAGCATGCGAACATTTAATACGAATTCAAATAGACGTTTTTGGAGTTTAAATGCAAATTTAACAACTATTTTGTTCATTGAAAGTAAAAATATACTCTTCCATATTTACGTGTTTCAAAAAATATTTTTAAAATGTATTTAGGTTGTATTCTTATGTAATTATCTGTTACAACATTTCACCCCTGAAAACCATAAGCAATTTATTAATAGTAAATTCAATCGCTGGTGGTTTAAAAATCTATTCTAAATATTTTAAAGAAAAATTAATTGTTTTTACAAGTGATTATTTCGTTCAATTTCACTTTTCGTATATAATGCATAACAATGCTTTCTATCTAATTTAATATTCACTTATATTAAAATGTAAATTACACAGACTTTTCTAAGAAAAGCCCTTCTAATCGTATCATGCATTTCAGATTGTTTTATAGAATAATTTACTTTAGTCTCATTTTAAATTTATACATATATTTATGTTAATTTCTAAATGAATGATACGCAAAAACAATTTTCACTTATAACATTTTATTTTTTAATCTTAAACATATATCAATTATTATTTTCAACAAAATTATGTAAATTGATTTAAAAAAAGGCGAATAAAAAACTCCAGTGGCTCATTAAATTTTTTTAATTAAATTATTAAAAATAATTAGCCTTATTTAGTCGAAAATTAAAAAAAAATGTGATGTAGTCATTTGAATTAGCTATGATCTCATAATATACTACAAGATAGATACTTTACGTAAAAGCATTTAACAGAATAATTTTTAGATACTTCATACTATTTTAAAAATTATGCAAACATTGACAAATATATTAATATTAACGAAAATTATTATCTGACTGATAATGAAAAGGTAGCAATATCTTGGTGCATATATATATATATGCACCAAGCTTGTTGATCATGTTCTTGGTTCTTTCATATTCTTTCAGATGATTTTCTTCATTATAATGAAGTAAAATTTATATATCATGAAAACCCACTTAGATATTACGAAAATACATCCGAGTTTCAAAGATATCGTTAAAATCAAGGACACTAGAGAATTTTAATTAAAAAAATGTACATGTGCGTTTTGTGTGTATATGTGTGTTCCTTTTAAAGAAATCATTTTTGGTGTATTTTAATTAGTAAACTCTAAAAAAATCAATGAAAATGTATTTAGGTGATGTTCTAAAGTACGGAACTCATTTTTAATCAAGAAATTCTAAATGTTAATCTTTAGTTTGAATATGGACTCTTTAAAAAAAAAAAAAAAAAAAAAACCTTCATTAGTCTTCAACATAACGGACATATACAAATTTTTGTTATAATTTTTTCCTCGCTTAATCTGAAATGATTAAAACCCATCTTAACATACATTCTCAAATAGAGTTCCACGAACAATAAAAAACATCACCTAATATAAATTAACAACATTGGAAAATATTTTAAAATTAATGAGATGACAGAAAAATAATCTTTCATTGGTTTTTCTATTACTTGCTAGTTGTATATTCTGTGAATATCTAATAAACTTGTTGCGAAACTCTGACTTCGCTCAATTAGATTGATTTTCTATGTGTGTTCTCAACTATTAATATCTTCCTCTCTCTCCATTAGGTTGTCTGACCATTTCTTTGAAAAGGAAAATTCGTTTTTAAATTTATATACCTTAAATTCATTATAACAGTAAAAATCTGTACTTTTCTGAGACACTGATTAAATGTTTAACATGTTTATGTGCCGATACCTCAGAGTGAATTGTACAATTCTTAAGTTGCGAAATCATTGTTAAGCCTACAAGTTTATGTCACAACCTCTTACAGTGAGGTTGTGACATAAACTTGTAGGCTTGTAAACCATTTAATTTCATTAAAATGGTGAACAGGATTTTCCCCCTTTTTGTAATCGTATTATATATATATAATACTTTTAGTAATCGTATTTGATATATATGATTAGAAAGCTTAAAATTACTCCTGTCATAATAAAATTCAGATTAGAATAGAATATCATGTAACTTGTAATCCAATTTTAGACTATTTTCAGGTGAAGATTTTAATGGATGAAGCGTATAGCTTAGAAGAAAATTTAAGAAGTTTTACCATTTTTTGTAACGTGGAAAAGCAAAAGAAAAATAGGCGAAAAAATGAATGGAAAATCAATTCTATTGAATCAAAATACATCGATTTTGCATATAATATGCTTTATACCCAATTTTAATGATATTGGCATACATATAATCTAAAATTTTACGACATGGCAAAGCGTGTGCGAAAGAAATATTTTCTCTAATGTTTAACTTTGAGAATCTTCGAATGTTTGACGGAATACCTTTTTTATTTTGAAGAGTAGTCAATGAAACTTATAAAAATCAATAAAATTTTTAAAAATGACGCATTATATTTAGAAATTATTTATAATTATAGTCCTATCTCAAAGAAACAAAATTATAACAGTATTTTTTGAAAAAAAAAGGTGGAAAAGTATCATTTATTCACTTTCTTACGTATGTAGTGATTATTTAAATTTTAAATCATAACACATAAATTAAAACAGAATAACATTTGTAACGACTTTAATGACGTTGAGTTCTTAAATTTCATGTTTTTTTATATCATTGGAATCTAATATGTTGAATTCTAATTTCTGGTGGATCGCCAAGAATATTCAGGCACCTTATCTTCGTTGCACCATAATAATAAAACCACACTTCACAAAAATGAGTAGAGGTAAACGGAAATAAAACAATAATAGTTTGTTTTGATATAAACTCAGATATTCTGATAAATTCGCCTAGAAATTACTGCATGGCAGATTATGAAACTTTGTGTTTTACTTTAATTTAGAGACATTTATTAAATTAATAAGATTTTCATAATTTCTCTATTTATTTGAGTTTGCTTTTCTTTTGAGTCGTTGTGTTTTAAAAACGTTATCTGTACTGTTAGCCTCTCTAGTACATGTGAATCAAATTTTAAATAACTTCCATCATACTTCCTTTTAGGTTTATTTGAATAAGACTTCTACTCCTTAATTTTATCTTTAGCATAAAGCACAGTTTGTATATATTGTCCTTCTTCAATTGAAGATTCCTCGCAAATCATGCTTCTCATATTTCAATTATTTACATACTTACTAATTATGCATAACTTTTAGTCACCAGTGTAAGCGAGATTTAATGTATGATATTGAATCTGTTTGGAAGATTTCCCAATTTATATTACGTGGAAGTTGGAAAGTGATTCAGGAAAAAACGTATAACAATTGTTCAGGCACTCTCGCCACTTGGCGATGGCGTTCTCCCGCCGAGAACACTTGGCTCCCATTTCAAATTGTAGCAATTGTGCCAGTGATTGAAGACAATTGAGATTCGATGTTACTTTTTGTATGAGCTAGAGACCAATAAGGTCCGAGGCAACAAGCTTCACTCAATTATCGTAATAAACAATTAAAACAAGTAATTGTCATCAGTTCCAACATACAGTCCACTTGCACTCTCCAAACAACAATGTTTTTATCTCTGTATTTTGACGATACGATTTTAATGGATATAAATTTTATGGCAGATTACGGTTTATGTCACAAACCTTCACATGTGCATCCCTTCCAGTTGATATTCTTATGAAATAACCTTATACCAAGGGTTTCAGACATTTCCTTAGGTGTGAAGCGTGATATATGAAAGGGTAAAATAAATATAAAATATGAAAACAATGCAAAACGCAGAACAATAATAATTACTTTTATTATCCAAAGAAACAGAGTGAAAGAAAACTGGTCTTAAGAAGAGTTCACAATTTCGTGAAAGATAAATTAAATGAAAAGACGATTCTAAATTTTAAAAAGGTATGTGGTCCTTTATGATCGTCGTGCAGACACGCTGCATGACGATTTTCTATATATGCAATGACATTATGGAGGAATTGTGGGGTCAGATAGTTCCAAACGTGATTATGCTATTTGCAGAACTGAACGGAACTTGATGGGTGTGGAAGGGTTGAAATGTATATTCTGTGCCTAACCAATAAATGCTCGAAGGGATTCAGATCAGGTGACTGAGCCAGAAAACTTGAGCTTGCGTTAGGAATTTTCAATTTCAAGAAAATATTTGTTTATTCTCGCATTTTTATAAGGCGCGTTATCATCCATAAATATGATGTCAGGACCGATAACATCTATTTTGTAGTAGTCACATTCCCCGTTTCAAAGATACGAAGGTCAATTCGACAGTCGAAACACGATGTTTCCTACATCATAACTCCCCTTGAAGAAATACGTTGTCTATCCATGATGTTCCGCGTCTGAAATCGAGTTCTACGTTCTAGCCATTGCGATGATTGATAAGAACCAGTGCTCAACCTAAAGGGAAATTAGTCACTGTATATGACGTTGACTTACTGTCCCAAACTTCAGTTTAAACGAGCTGAATGATTGTAACACTTGGCCGAATAGCTACTGATCATCGCTTATCTTTTCTCTCACCTCTTACGCTGAAAATTTTTTTCTCACAAAGATAAGTTAAGAATTCTACACACTTCAATTTGTGTTAGTCCAGATTCGAGCATTCCTCTTTCTTTCGCAAATATGTGTAGTTGTCGGCATTGTGCCATTATTCGTTCTGGTCAATCGTTGACAACGTTCTTTCACACATGTATTGCACTATCGAGTGAACTGGGTTATTCACGTTCTGACATGAGAGTGTTGTGCGCATGAAGCAGCAGATTGAAATGTTTTGGAAAACGACAAAGTTTCTAATACATTAGTTTAATTGCCTGCAACAAATTATTCTCAATAAACTATTTCGAACATAATCATCAACTCCCTTTATTTAGCATTTTATAAATCTGCTTAACTTTTGGATATCAGTCTGTGTTAACCTGCTTCTGCCCTTCACCCGGAAAATCTCTGTTCATATTTCTTTACAAAACGAAAAATAAACCATTCAGATTAACTCCCGTAAAATCTGTCAATCATAGTCATATATATTATTTCCTATTTCTTACAAGATTTTCTGAATTTTTATGCATATTTGCCTAACTTTCTATTCTACATAAAAGGATCTGATCAAACCTTTTTATTAACCATCATTTTTTTAAATTTAATTCTGACTAGAAAATATTTTTGTATAATATAACATCGAGTATTAAAAGACCTGAAAATTCGATGTATTCGTATTGTATATGTTACATTTCTTTAAAAAAAAATGACTAGCTTCTTATTAATTGACAAAATGATTTCTTAAATTATAAAATATATAATTAAAAAAAATGTTACGCACTCGTATATTATAGTCTATTAGAGAGAAACGCTTATTAAATATATGTTATCTCTCTCTACATTAAACATGAAAGTAGTTAAATACTGTTAAATTTCAGAAATTTGTAATTAAACTAGAGAGTGTCCCTATCTCTTAATTTAAATTAAAATGCTTCGTTAACCTCATTAGTATTTAACGCTTCACTAGTAAAATGCATTTGTTACTTCTAATATAATTCAGCGCTATATCCTTCTACAGAGATAATGTATTAATTACGTACAAAGTATCTTATCCTAACAGATGTGGCTCCTTATTAGTTTATTAACGTGTGAACTAAATTTCAGCCATTCCTAATGATTAAACATGGATCACATGCATAACATTGGATTTCTTGTTAATCATATTTTAAAATAAATCTTTTATAAATATTTTAATTATAGTAGGATATTTTATTATTCTAATTAGATACTCGTATTGGTGTTGAAATTCAGTATTGCATCCATTTGTTTGAACAAAGTAATGTACTAATCAAATTTAAATCGCGTACATTCTTACCACCCGTATATGCGAATAAGTGCTACAAACTTCGCATTTATGTGAATACGAAAATAGATATTTATCTCTAGAGGTAACGAAAGGTACAGAACCATCTGATATGCTTTTACTTTTTATATATAGAGTTACAGGTACATTTCTTAATATTTTCATGTTGTTAACTTCATCTTAAAAATTAAAATTGCGCTTTGTCTGAATTGATTTTATGAGAAATATTGCTTTTAAGTGTTATGTATATAAAGTTGTAAATGAATTTTTCATGTATTTTAAGCAATTTAAAGTCACATGATCGTATGCATTGGTGCCCAAAAGTTGAGCATATTTAGTTAAGTGTGAAACTTTAACACCTGCGCATCCGATATGACATGCAATTCGGCGGAATAACCATCCGGCTACACACAGTAACTACTACAATGCAATCATTTTCAAAAGTTTCCAAATGGCTGTCATTTTCTCCTCAAAAGCAGTGTAAGCTTTAAAGCGTTAAATTAAATAAAAACACACTAGTTTATAATAAAAAGTATGCTCTTTGGGAGAACCTTGCAAAAGGTCCTTTGTGGCAAGGTATGTCAAGAATTTGCTGACATTGTAAGCGCCTACGTGTTTGAAACTTTTAACATGTCCATATCTAATAGAGACAAAACAATTCCTTAATCTGTATTTCCGTACCTTGCTTCTTTCTAGGTGCAACTGTTTTGACCATGAGTGTATTTTATAAATTGCTTTAACGATTTTCAGCTTAAAAAAGAAATTGAACTTGAAACACATACGCAATAAATGCAGTCTCCTTACATGGCCGGATACGCCACTGATTGTTAACAGTGTGTGCGCACTCACAGATGTTAATAATCTTATGATAAGAAACAGTCCAAACAAAACTAATAAAATTAAACTTCTGGCTTAGAAACACATTTACAAATAAACGCATTGAAATAATTGTCCCTAATAGCGTTAATTTGTTTGGCCGAATCGACCATTTTGAGTCATTTATCTTCAAAAGCGTTTGACTCTTGCTAAAACATTCCCTTCATAAGTGATGAGCGAACAAGTGATGCATCTCCTATGTTACAAAAAATTCTACTTCGGGCATTCCTGTTTATTGAACCTGTTTGATAAAATTTTGTCAGCACATTAAACGCATTGCATTGATTGTAATAAATTATTTTAGAAAAAGAAACCATTAGTAAGCAATACCAGCACAGCTCTTTTTAAGCGTAGTTAACTGCACAAAAGAAGCAATCATATGATCTACACCAAAGACGTACAAATGACAATCCTTTCTCTCCGTGGCACTTTTATAGCATTGCTGAATTGATGTCATTCACAGTCAATGTGCCTCAAATACACACTCATACATTTCCTCTGAGAGCTGAAAAACAATTTCTTGTGATCACACAATTGGTCAATTTCTTTTAAGGGTTTTTGTGTTTTCTTGCATAGAAAATTAGAGAGATGCAATTTTCCCATACCCTTATATATATTTTGCAATGTTCTTTATAGCTAGAAGTTACAGTAGTCTGAGAGAAGTATAAAAATTTATCAAATTACTTTGTGTATTGTAATATATATATATATATATATATATATATATATATATATATATATATTACTTTGAAATAAGGCATATCTTACGGAAAAGTACAGGTAATATTGATAAAATAGTTTTGGTTAAATTTGTATAAAAATGTTTACTTCTGGAGGATAACTAAAAATCTTATAATCAAAAGTATAATCTTAATAACTTATAAATTAAATAGCTAACTTACAATCTAAAGTGTAATCCAAATGCTATTGAAGCCTTTTAATCATTTACTTCAAAATATGCTTTTCTAAAAACAATTACATAATTTAAATCAAATATGTGCCAAAATGTTTTCTCTACATTTTAAAACATACGAAAGGAAATATTGGTAAACTCTCCGTTAAAAAATAATACTGAATTTCGTGGAAAAATAACAGTGAATAATTTTATAATGTCAAAATGGCAATACTTGAGAAATACATTAAATTTACTGAACTTTAATTTATGGATTACTCAAAATATTTATGAAATCATTTTTATCTGCATAAAAACTGCGATTATTTTTTAAAATAAACCTGCTGTTTGTAGAAAATGACAACACCATGAAGGAATCATCAGAATCAAACTGAAATTCGCAAATAATCATAGGATATATACAATAATTATAAATTATCAAGAGCCACGGCGGCGTGCGACTTACGCACAACTACGAATTTGATGCTGAAAGCGTATAAATAAAGTGCTGTAGGGACGTTGAAAAAGTCCAACTGATTATTTATTAGTGTGCAAACGTTTGTGAGACCTGAGTATGCTCCATGACGAGGAAATAGAAATTCAACGAACTTACGGAGTTTGAACGGGGGAGGATAATCGGCCTCGAGAAGGAGGATTTTCCTCATCGCGGCAATACAGTCGTATGCAGCGGAACAGTTCCACAATGATGCGAGTTTGGAAGCAGTGGACCGACGAGCACCGAACAACTCGAAAAACAGGCACTGGACGACAGAAGGTGACGTCAGAGCGCGATGATCGACACCTGCTCCGCATGGCGGTGAATGATCGCACAGCTTCCTCCAGGCAGCTGGCAGCACGTTGGTCTACTGCTACAGGTGTACAATTGTCGGCTTCGTCAATTCGTCGTCGTCTGCTGCGCCGTGGATTGCGTGCAAGGGTGCCTTTATACAGGATTCCCCTCACGGCGAATCATCGACGGCTGCGTCGGCAGTGGGCTCTTGAGCACAGAGACAGGCGAGCTGATTGGCACCAAGTTGTCTTTTCAGATGAATCACGCTTCAATTTGTGGACCCATGATGGCCGTGTTCGTGTTAGACGTTATGCCGGTCAACGCTGCCTTCCTGAGTGTATTATTGAACGACATAGTGGTCGAACACCCGGAGTTATGGTCTGGGGTGCGATTTCGTATCATGGACGATCCAATTTGATACGAATTGAGGGTAATCTCAATAGCAACAGGTACGTCCGTGAAGTGCTACAGCCCGAAGTCGTTCCTTTCCTTCAAGGCATCCCTGGAGCTATCTTTCAGCAGGATAATGCCCGCCCACATGTTGCGCGGACTGTTCGAGACTTCTGTTCAGCACAACGCATGCAACTTCTTCCTTGGCCTGCTTATTCACCGGATATGTCGCCTATTGAGCACGTGTGGGATATGGTTGGTCGGCGTCTCGCTCGTGATCCGCGTCCTGCAGTTTCCAAAGACGAACTTTGGTTGAGCATACAAGCGATATGGAATTCTCTTCCTCAAGCAGATATTCAACATCTGTTTGACTCCATGCCACGTCGTATAGCAGCACTTATTGCAGCGCATGATGGCTGCACCAAATACTGATTTCGGACGCTTAATTTGTTTCTTTTGTTTTGAAAATTTCATCATTTATTTGTATCAGTACAAGTCGTTTCTGCATTAAATTTCATTTGATTCTGATGATTCTTTCATGGTGTTGCATTTTCTACAAACAGCAGTATATATGTTCAATAAATAATTTTTTTTTTATTTAACATCGACGATTTTGACAAACATCCGTTCATTTGAGCCAGGAACTTTCAATTAATCTAGAATAAGAAAACTTTAATACGACGCATGCACGCACACACACACACATATATATATATATACATGATTAACCTTATCAATACTCAGAAATTGTCAGTACAATCATTCATAATTAAGTATTGATACTATTTTTGATATTTGGTTTATTATTTTAAAATATTATAGTTAAGACCAAAAAAAATAACATTTATTTAAACACTGTTTCGAACCTGTGATGATGCTTCTCTGAAATGATATAGTTTAAATACATTTATAGATATTTCCTCAATCAACTAAGAAAATTTTGAGCAATGACCCATTGATGACAGATTTGGCTATCGTTTGGCGACTTGGTGATAATCTTGGTGATTTTAGTGAAAAAACAAAGGTTAGCGAAAGTGCTGGAATCCTGGCGAAACCTTGAATTGGAAGAAAGTTACAGACTTTTGATGAATTTTTTTTGCGATGTCATAACTGGCTGGAATATCTACAAAATACGCCTAAACTTGTGACGGAGAAGATCAATCGAAAAATTGATTTGGAAGCTATCTGCATTTGGACGAGTGAATTACTCCAAGTACAGACGGTAGAGTAGCCGAGTGAATTTGTAGAAGAGGCCTGTACCTGCCTTAGAAGGGCAGAGTATTACTGCGGAGGTTCGTCCTCAGTGTGAACTACTCAGTAAGATGGTGAGCTCAATATTGCTGATACAAATGTGATTATAATTAGAAGTACTGTTTTTCTTCCTGTATCGGTGTTGCTAATCTGAACAAGTGCTGTGTTTTCTATTTGAGCTGTTACTTTCCAAGCTGTGCGACTTGTGTATCATACAGAATATTTGGAAATAAAGCGTAATTTGCCATTATCCTCCCAGATGGACTGATATTCATTCATTATATACCATGCGCGACTGAAGTTTTGTAACAATACTAATAAAATAATAGGTTAATATTGAATCAATAATAGATTAAAATAGAAACTACCGTCATTTGTAATTAAACTCATATACAGCATTGAATTGTTTAATGTCCTCATTTCCAATATCAAGAACAATACCGTAATTATTAAGGGTCAACTGAATGTATTATGAAATAAATAAATTCAGATGTCATTAATATGCTGCAAATGAGAATGTATTGCACTTATAAATAACTAGTAGAGTTTTAAAATAGTTAATCCGTTGTAGCCGAGGGGTGATGGACGTGAATTCGTAAACGACGTAGTTTTAATCCAGTCATGAGTTCGAATGGTCCTAAAAATCTGCCATGTAGCGGAGTTGATACACGTTAAATCTGTCGAGGCTCCACGATCTTCCCATGGCGTGTTGTGGAAGTTTGGAGAGGATTCGAGGCTAAAAAATTACAAAAGATGAGTAACCAATAGCCTTCTTTTTAAGTGTGAAATTAAAAAACAATCATATTCACTCTCAGTACTTATCTTAAAAAGCATGCTGTTAGGAAAAAATAACTTTCGATAAAGTGTTTAATTATATACATTTTAAAAGATTTACAACTAATAATGATTCATTCTTTAGTAAACATGATAATTTTCAATTACTTATGAGTAATGATGATTGAAATAGATTATAATATGTATTATATTACATTAAAAAAATTCATGAAGCAAAAATTGCTTTACAACTTCATTATTTTTTTAAAAAAGCAATCTTAGCTACGTAAAAAAATTTATCAAATAATAAAAAAAAATTAAGTTACTTTGGGAGTTTAACAAAAATCAAAATTTTTCTTTGTTATGAATAGGCAATTCTTCGCAATAAACTATTAGCTTTATTTGAAAGGATTTAATACCAGTATTATACAAATTCATTGAGTTCTTTGTGAGTTTCATCAAAAATCTGAATTATAATTTAAATTCCAATGGGAGAAACATTTTGAGTAAAATAAGCATTTAATACACTATTCAGAATTCTGAAATTCCAATAATCTGCCATTATATATATCTCGATATACAAAAGAATATCCCTTTGTTATTAAATTTGTTTTAAAACAAAAATATGTCTCATTTTTATAAAACATATTTGGGATGAATATATTTGTAGGCTATTTTCCTTCTATTTATAACAAGATCATTTCAAATTATGAAGGCAGTTTTGAATTCGAAAACAATAAATGCTAGTTATAAAGCTGTTGAATTTTATAATTCGCATTGGGATTTATATAATCAAGATAGTCATGTAATGAAGTAATATTGCATCCTAAAAAAGCAATTATAAAACAATAATAAAACCTATTAGAGCTTTTAAAGCATTTATTCTAAAATGTAGAGAATAAAAGTAGCATAAATTAACTAATTTTATCAAACCGTTAAAAATTACATAAAAACAAATTACAAAATATGTCTGGATATATACGTAAGGGACATCGATATATTTAAATTACAAATTAATTAATTGTATGTTATTAATTAAAATAATAACTAATCAAAATTCTTTAGATATATATCGAGATTAGCATTTAAATGGGAAAATATTATTTCATAAAGCCTGTACAGACATAAATATCAAAATTCAATTAAAATTATCTGAAAATATTTACTAACTTTCTCAAAGTATTATTAATAAAGCATTTATCAATGATAGTATTATAGAAATTCCTTGCTTTTTCTGATGATAGAATTAACTACTTTACTGAATAAATAAGGGGATATGTTGCATTATACATTTCACCATATCTAACAAATTAAATATAAAAAATAATAGATTACAAATTCAAAAATTTTAATCAATTTTTCTACCTCAGGTTGCATTTAAATTAGCTCTCTTTTTGTGTCCTGGAAACTAAAACAATAGATTTTATGAGTATTTTCTTGCTAAATGCTAACGTGAGAAAAGGACATCATATATTCTATTTTTAGTCAAATTTAAGTGAATTTTTTTATACTTTTTAAATTAAAATATTAACTTCAGTAGCACTTGAAATGCTTATACTTTTTTAATATTCATTTTTTCACATATTGCTTTTTCACACATCTTATTTTAGTACATTTTCTTTTTCATAATTCAGCTCTAAATCTCGATAATCATTTAGAAAGTATTTGTTTTTAAAAAAAAAAGGATTGAAATACATAATTTTAATACTTAAAAAACAACTCTTTATAAATTCTAATAAAAAAAGGAAAGTCAAAAAAATAATTGCAGCATAAAATTGGAAACTTTTCTTTTATCTGAAAATTAAAATAATCATACCAAATAAAAAAATCGTTACTCTAGAAAAATAATAACACGTTTTCCATTTTGTGATTGGTAAATCGCTTATTAGCTTTGCATTTTGAACCAACATGAAGGGTATTGGTGATGCACTTAGTAGTTTTAAACATCGCTCAAGTGACGAGAATGACATCTGAGCTGGCCTACCATTCTCCTAATTTACACCCCATAAAAACTAGTGGATATTGAGTAAGTTTTAAATAGATATGACGTGTATCAACCCTGCTACACGGAGGGCCTTTAAGACTGCATCAGAACTCGAATCCGGGACGCGACTGGAAAAACACCCGCCATCAGCTCACGATCATGATTACAAGGTAACTGCAACCGCATTCCTTACGGTTTTGCCTATTGGATTTAAAATTCAGAAATTGAATACATTTATCTAGGTGGCTGCGATAGTTTAGTGGATAAAGCAGCTGACTGGTGGCCGGCGGTTTTCATCGAGTCGTAGGTTCGAGCCTTGAGGCCACTAAAGAACCGAACTGTACCCGGGGCTGATTCATGTTAAATCTGTCGGGGTCCAAAGTCCTCCCATTGATGTGGTGTGGAAGTTAGGAGAAGGGGAGACATCCCATATGTTGTCCTCGTCACTTGACTGAGGTTCAAAATTACGAGGTCCGTCGCCAATAAGCCCATGTTGATCCTAGTGCGACGTTAATAAAAACAAACACACATTTATATAGTCCCACTAGAGTCCTGAAAAAAAATTAAAATATATATTGACTAAATGATACAAATACTATGATTTAAATTTTTTTAAATTTATTATTGATAACTTAAAATTAGAAAATACATAAAAAAATGAATGCTCCGAACTTAAATGTTATTAACATAAAATTTTATTATTTTAAATAAGTTTCATTATTATATTTATTTTCGAACAATTTGAAGTTCAGCTTTTATTTACTTTTGTAACTGAACATTTCAATTGTTCATTATTATAACCTCCCATTTGTGGATAAATTAGAATATATTGCTTAAAAACATAACATAAAAATAATTCGGTTAAATTTTTTAAGCTAATTTTAGATTAAACAGAATTTTAAGAAACACAGAAGCGATATTCGCTGTATAACAGCCTGTGATTAAAGAATTCCGAAATCTTACACCGTTTGGAAACATGCACTATAAAATGCAGACGTTAAGATTCCATTCAGAGTTTAACCATGCACGATGCATGACAACAGTTTTGTTGTGCAATTCTGGAGAAATATAGACAAAAGTGGGTATATATAGAGATGATAAATAAGTGTGATTGCAAACTTCCTAGTCATCCACCATTTCATACATTTCCTTTATTTTCACAACTGAAGAAAGTGTTTAAAAAAGTTCCATTCCAATTGCAAAATATTTTAATTTGAAAAGAATAATTATTAAATATCAAATATTACATCGCAGTGTTCAGTATTAGATTTCATTGGTACATTCATTTATCTGTTATTTTAACTTATATATATATATATATATATATATATATATATATAACTATTATGTATTAAATTTACTGGCATAGAAAGAAATGAAAAAGTGGGAAATAAAAATGTAATTAGCAAATCATTCATAAATATTACGTTATATTTATGAAGTTATTTTGATTCTAGAGATTAAGTAAATAAATTTATGAGCCATAAAAATTAATGAATAAATATTTTTTGACATCTGAAAATTGGTGTCAAGCTTCTATTGATGTCGAAGTTAATATTAAAATAATTGTGAAAGCAATGCTTTGTAATATATCAAAACAAAATTACGCATTATATTCCTTTTTTTTCCCTTCATTTCTAAGCTATTTATGATGATTATAAGAAATATGTATCACATAACTATTAACAGTTCTTAATGGTTATTCATAAAGTTACTATGAATATTAAAGTGTCTTTTTGTATTAGTGGTCATGGTTGCCAAAGGTCATGGTCGCAAACTTACGTCCAGCGTTGCTCCCGTCGAGGTTCGAGTCCTGAAGCCACTAAAGACCCTCCGAGTAGCAGAACTGATGCACGTTAAATGTGTCCGGGCTCCAAGTCCTACCATTGGCGAGGTGGGAAAGCTTGGAGATTGGGGTGTCAACAAAGGTGTCATACCAACTCTTTATCCGAGGTTCAAAAGTTAGATCCGTCATGAATATCACTCGTGTTGCTTCTAAGTTCAACATCAATAAGTAATTAATCAATCAAAGTTTCTCTGTTTTAATAAGTCCTAAACTAAATTTATCAGTTTTACTCAATACTTCAGGCCTTTTAACTTTAATCTTATTATACGAATATATACGCCTCCATTTTTCCAATTAAATGTATTATGCTATATTACGATTGAAATATTTTCATTATTGTATTATTCAAAAAAATTAACATTTCTTTTATATAAAATGAGTGTAATTAAGCATTACCACTTCTGAATAATTATTTTGGCACATTCACTATTTTATCGTAAAATGATTTTAAAAACACAATTGAATAAAGTGTTAAATTATTATGGTAATTAAAAATAGTTCCAAACATTTCAACTTTTGTTCATATAGGTTTTGAAATTATAGCAAAATTATCGAGCTTGATATGATTCGTAAATTCCATTTTTATTCCATCTGATTGCAAACATTATATTCAAATATTTGAACATGAATAATCGTAAAAGTCTGCTTTATTAAATTACTCTGAAACTGGGGGAACAATTTCAATTTAGTTATTTAAGCTTTCTATCCATACTCATTACCATAAGTTTAAAATATTAAAAGCATTAAAAAATGAATAGATAACCTTTTTATCTACTTATGTGTAAAAGCATAATAACTTATCTGTAATGAAAATATATGTAAGTCATTACCATATTACATAAAAAAGGAAGAAAATTATAAATCCCAAATATAAAATAAAACTGACTTAAAAATTAGGAATTTGTAGAGAAATGACTCCAATCAATTTATAATATTCACTTGCCTTTATTTTTAATGCGTAATGTAATTATAAGTAAAAAATAATAGTACATCTCACCGAGTACTTATCGAGAGAATAATAATTGCATTTAATTTAATGTGGCATTGGCGCAGCTTGAGCTATTTTAAACTGCACTATAGAAAAGTGAAAGGGAATGATTGGTACAAAATTATAAAATTTCATGATGAATTTCAAAATGAAATAAGAAGTTCATTCATTATTGTAACCGTCTGAAATAAATAATTAAAAGGAAAGAAATATTTATTAAAAAGTTAATCTTTATATTTCTCACTTAATTTCTTATTAAATAATTTGGAATATTAGGCACATAGTGGCATTTCATACTCAATAAATACTACTTAGTTCTTTCACTATCATAAATACAGCGTTAAAAATACGTAATATATATATATCAGGAATTTTAATCTTTCGAAAAAAATGAATTCGATTCTCTAACAAATTCTATTTTTATCGACAATGATATATTTCACCAAATTTAATACAGAGTTTATTTAAAAAAAATTTCTAGATATTGCTGCCAAAAACTACTTTTAAAAAAAGTAGGAAAAATTACTTTTGGGAAATTTTATCTATAGTAGAGATCAGAGATTTATATTTATATTTTTAAGGGGTTATATGATACACAAGCATTGACCTCTCATCTAATGTCTCTGATCAGCAGTTGCAAGAAATCCAAGAATATTTAATTATTTCATTATTAATATATTTATTTTCAGCTAAATAAAATTTTGCAAAGCATAGCTAAGATCATAGAACTTTTTTCTGTTCAATTTTTAAAAGTTATTCTTTAACGTGCTTCATTACTGTTCTCAATGTAAGAGTTTTAAATGAGAGTTTTCTTTCCAAGAAATTTTTTTTTTAATTTTTGAGAGTCCAAGCACTACAATTACGAAACTATTTTTTTTTTATCTCTAATGCTCTGAGACTTTTTTCTAATACTATGAACATAAATTTTTTTAAGAGATATTTTTATTGGAAACCTTTAGCAACTTCAAAATTTGGCATATTTTCTTCAGTGCATTTGCAAGTACTTTGAACTATATTTGCATCGTTGAACATCAAAAAGACCCTTAGATTTAATCAAAGTTCAAAAGATAAGAACGCTATGGAATTTATTTTGCTAAGAAAGTTTTGGTTTAAAAAATTAATCTAAGAATTTGGAAAAGAAGTAAAATGTTTTTTTGAAGTAGAATGTTTTCCTTTATATATTGGACATTTTTTATGTAGAACTCTCAAATTTCAAAGAAAATCTTTGGAGTTTCATTTAGTAAAAACTCTTTCTGAAGAAGATTCTATATACATCAACGTAGAATATATATATTCCTTACATTATTATAATTGAGTAGAAGAGAGTACTAGGTATTCATAAGGCATATGACTATTAATTTTAGTAATATTAGTACTGTAGAACGCAGAAATTGTGTTAATAGTGATGTTCTTTTCTTCCTGTGTATGTTTCTGCTTTCAGGTATGTGAAACAAATATGTGTCAATTCTAAAGTGACTCTTTCTCCAGCAAATTCATACTGTAGATACCTAAAAATACTACGGAATTAATTTCTTTCGAGAGGCATCATTAAGTCTGTATTAAAATTAAAGATGGAGTATATTTGACTTTCAGCAAAAATTACTGACTTTAATTCAAATTAAACACATCATATACCTGCTTAATAGTAATTAAACCAGCAGATAAGCTCGTTACAGTTTTCATGACTATAAATGAACTAATAATTATATTTTAAGTTTGTATTTTTGTTTGGGAAAAAATCTTCAAACATAAGGTCATGCTTTTGATTTTTAAAAAGATTTTTTTTTTCGTTACAGAGAGAGATGATTGTTACGTTGAATTACAACGTTGAATATTCCTCTTTTAAAAAGTAAATATGAAATTTTACAGACCACTATTTTAATTTATATTTATACAATAGTTTTCAAAACCAGGTATGTTTTCAAAACTTTTTCTTAAACTTTTTATTGTATTTTATATAAAAACTTAATCAATAATTAGTCATTGTATCGCAAATATTTTGAAACGTAGTATAGTAATAACATAACATGAAACATTCAGAGCAATTTTTCCTTTTTATGTTGAACTCATCTGACCAAGCAACGTTTTTCCAGTCATCTAGGTTCCAACTGATATGTTCAGAGGTGATGCAGACGATGGCTTGCAGTTAATAAAGGACACAAGTCGGCCTTCTGTTGTCATATCCCTCCAATGCAAATTATTTGATAACATAGCAGGCCTACGCATAGTTGGTCTATACAGACGTCGTTGGTATCAGTAATTAATATGACTTGGTCAGCCATGTGAGAAGTAATGCCTGAAATTATTTATTATTTTAACACTGTCATCTCTTAACATTATCATTCTCTTCGAGGAATGTTGAATTTACAAATAATTTCTAAAATGGAATCCCACATGCACTTAACTCCAAATTGCATTCTGCGTTCAAAGTCTGTTAATTTCCCTCGTTTAGTCATCACCATGCCTAAATACGTTTCACAAGAATCACTTGAGAAAAAATGAAAACTCTGATAATGCATTGCCCATTCATAGATTTCATAGGCAATACATCTGCCATTTAGATGCAAATTGCCCTCGAGTTTTTTTTTAAGTGCGACGATAATAAACATTCAATCAATCAATTAATTCACCACTTAAATTTTTGGATATTGCTACCCTATGACTTCTTTCACTTCAGTGCAATTTTATATATATTATGAAACAGAAATGAAAAGATAACTGTATAGCATTTTAAAGACATTTTACATCGAAATTATTCAATGAACTTGGCCTCTGAGTGAAAAGAGGAGAGAAAATTTAGTAAATGGAGATGCCAGTTACGCTGATCGCTTTTTTTTTCTTTACTGAGCTGGTTTTGGATAACCTATGTGGTTAATGAGCTTGAAGTGGAAGTCAGATTCACACAAGGTTAACTATGAACTAAAACAGTTTCTTTTTTTTTCTTAACTAGTTAAACTCTCTAAATGACTTCTCAGATATTCAGTCTGATAGATAAAACAAAAGAAAACCTGCAAAAATTCATTTTAGATATATTATTATTTGCTTAAGTTGTAGCACTCTGTATGAAATTTGTTGTTTTTGTTGTTGCACATCCCCGAGAATAGCAGGGCTATATCAAATGCATTAATCACTGCACCCTGAAGAAGTCCAAGACCAACATAGGATTCTCAATACCGTCCTGCCTAGAGAGGCTCAGACAAGTAAGGATGTGTTCAAGTGAAGCCTCTTCTGAAGCGCATTTCGTGCAGGTCTCAAAGTGCAGAGAACCCTCAGAATGTTTCATAGTTCTAAGATGCCCGTTGAGAAAGAGAGTCAGAGTTGTCTGATCCTGTCTACTGCAATCAAGAGTCAGACATCACCCAAAGGACAGCTCCTGTACTAGTATAACTGTCCTATGAAATTTGTAAGCATCTGCATTGGTAATCAAAAGTATATATTTCTTACAATGGTGTTTAGCTTAAGCCTTAACTCTCGATATCGATTATTAAGCTCATGTCCTTAAATTAAGGAAAATTCAGAATCACAAGGAAATCGAACTCTAAAGTAAAAATTTCATCTGTAGAATTAACGTCCACACCTTGAAGAATAATATGCAAATTACAGGGAACTATCAGACGATAGTACGTCATAAAGACGACAGAGCAAGTGAGGTGTAATTGCATAAGGAATGAAAGCAAAGAAATAAAATTGCTCTCAAGTATTCTGAGAGCCGCTTATTACCATAATAGAATAGATATGACACAGAGGACGCATGTGGATACTTTCTTCACGTGGTTGAATTATCGGTCATCTGGAATGTAAGCGTACTCAGGTGGAAGTATTCGAGGAACTTGGAATCGCCCAAAGTGTCATCTCTGAGCTTTGGCAACGATTCCAAAATGACGAAAATATCAGTAGACGTTACAGTACAGGTCACCCCGCCCCCAGTTACAACGCCGAATTACGACTGGTATTTTGCAAAAATTTCATAAAGAAGCAGATGGAGGTCAGCATTAGACCTTTCTCATTAGATATCTTCAGCCACGGGTACGACAGTTTCAAGGCAAACTGTGTACATACGTTTAGGATATATTGGCTTATACTCTAGCAGGTCTTCAGATGTGTTCTGCTCACGGCTGCTCACAATCGCCAGAAGTTAGCCTGAAGTAGAAGACATGCAATGTGGGCATCATTACAGTGGATTAGTGTGACGTTTTCCCATGAATTCAGGTTTAGCGTGCAGTCTAAATCACTTAGGACTTTCATATGAAGAACGTCAGGTACTCGTTACCACCAAGATAACATCCGTTCTGGTGCAGGTGGTGCTAGATTGATGATTTGGTTTGGAAATATACTGGGCTCCAGAACAGATCTATATTTTTAAATCGGAACCACTAGGGGCCACATTTATCACGATATCATTCTGGAACAACATTGTAATGGTGATTGGTGGGAAGGTACGGAAGGATGGGAAGGAATGATCGACATTTCTAAAACAATTAGTTTATTTATCAATCAATCTATAGAACAATTCAGCTAGGAGTCTATCCTATCCTATCTCCTCTCTCTCTCTCTCTCTCTCTCCCTCTTGAAAGCTTACACTATATATACATATATCAGTCTTAATTTGCATGTTTCCGTTCTCTTCTTCGTAAGAAGCTCTCTAATACAAATAATTGTTGAGGAGTGAAAACTCCCCAAGAGGACTGCTAGTAACAAGGTCGGGGATAGCCCCGTCACAACATGTACGTTTGTTTAAGGGTGCCATGGACGCAGAATTTATGCTTATGTATGAAAACACCCGTCTTCATCGTGCAAATATTATAAACGAATACCTTCAATCTGAGAATATCACCGTATGGAATGGCTAGCATTCTCACCTGACTTGAATCCGAAAGGGCTTGTCTGGGACATTTTTGCCCGACGAATTGCAGCCCATCAACCACCTTCTACATGTGTACTGGAACTACGGAGAGCATTGCTTGCTGAGTGGAGTAATCTGCCCCAAGATCCGCTCAATAATTTGATATTCAGCTTGCCTAGGCGTTGTAAGGACTGTATTTCATCGTTTGGGAGACATGCAAGGAATTAACTATCATACCAACCATGTAATAGTAAGTTTGTGTAAGGGAGATATTTCTTGCAATTGCTCCAGGGATCAAAAGTCTTAATTTTTATGAATGGAATCATACAAACACCGTATTTTTTTGTTCCTATCTTTGGTTTAATAAATAGAATTTATGAATAAGTAACGTTTGTTTTGTTTCTGAACTTTTATTTTTCGATGCAAGCATTATTCTTAATTTATGGATATGAGTGTATAACGTATACCTGCAGATCGAGATTTTTTGTTTAAATCATTATTGTACGTAGGTAATTATAATACAAAAAAATAATTGCGAACCTGGACTAAAAGGATAAAACTTACACACAACTGAAATGATTAAACTTTCATACTGAATTTATCTTTATAATCTTCCATAATATGAAATTTTTCAAAACAGTCTTCGAAGTGTAGAAAAAGGATTTCCAAGATATACGAAATTTTATAGTGATGTTTATTTTCGTCCTCCAATGGCTTGTATATTTGAACACACAGAACAATCTTCTTTTTCAAAACGCAGTGATCCATCAAACTGCCCTTCCTTTTGAACGTTCTACATTGATTGTATTTTTTTTTCATTCGAAAATATCCACTGAATTGGATAACATTTTATTAGAAATTTTAGATAGTAAATAATTTTAATTATGCATTAAACATTTTTAGCTATCATTTTTAAAATTTTAAACTTAATTGAGGCTACAAGTTGTAAATATATTTAAAATAAATATATACCTTAGAAAATTCAAAACTATAACACATTTTTATCCAATATATATCCGTTTATGAATTACTTAAAACCACAAAAGCGAATTTTAATGTCTTTTATCAGACAATCAAGAGAGATGTTACAAAAGTAAAATTAATTTCTCCTCAAAGAGTACATACCTTTATAATTTAGGAACTCCATAGAGAGCTTGTAACCAAATTAAATCCACCACACTTTACTTGTATGAAGGTAGAAAAAAATTAATCCTAGCAATAACTTAATTATATATATCTCATTAAATATGCATTTATGATGAATTTTTAATTCTAATATACATCTTATTAATGAATATACATATGTATATTGCTATTTTGAAAATAAACTGTAACTAATGTCAGAAAATAACATAGGTCATTGTCAAAAATTTATATTAAGATTCAATGTAAATGCGGAGTACGAGCTAGGAAACATTTTTAAAATGTAGAACTGATTCGTTATATGCGACTCGAAAACTGTACACGATCTCTTCTATTTTTGCTGATTTTTAGATTAATTCTTGTATTTTAATATTGTTACATATATTTTAATTAAATTCAGTTGTAGAAAATTTGTAAAAAAATTAAGAATTAATTGTTTCATCTAAATTAGAATTTTCAATGAATAACTTTGATTCAAAATAAATGATTCAGCATATTTGAAAGTCTTTCGTTTAATTATTTCGTTAAGATTTTAATGTTTAAAACCCATTCATTATGTATTACTGCATATCTCATGTTCTCTTTGACTATATATACATTTCATACTGACGATTTGACTTATTCAAAACGGTGAATTTTTCGTATTTCCATTATTTCTATCATATCATTCAAGGTTCCATCAGTCACATTTTCTGCCACCCATTTAAAAAAACTGAAACATAATGAAATTAGGAAAAAAATTATAAGCAATCTTATTTTACACATTTTCGATATACGTTGAATTTTTACACATTCATCTCGAATTTAAATCACAAGAACCACATATTTCAATTTCCTATTTTCAAAGTTTTGCATTGGAGATAATAATAAAAAAATATCAGTCTATTTTATAATTCTTAATGCGAATATTTTTTGTTACGATTCTGTCAAAAGGAAATCAATTGCCAAAGCTAATTAATAAATAATAATTCGTAAAGAACCTGTGGATATACTAATATGGAATTGTATAAAAAGATATTCTTCCAAAATGTTAGAGAGTTTTCTTGAATTATAACCTACTTATTAATAATATTATTCATACAAAATTATTGCATTCTATAGGTCGTAACAGTTTTTTTTTTAATTTTAATATTTTATGGTACTATGAAGATATAAAGAGCATTTTAAAACAAACTACTGTTGTTTTTCTTTAAGAAAATAGGAGATCATTTAAAAAATAATTTTATGAAATAAACAAATCTTAAGAAGTGTAGCAAACATAGGTATTAAAAAACTTAGTCAATACGTACAGAATAATATTTTTAAGTCTTAGATAAAAGTTTTGTGCCTTTTCAAAGATAGTTTCAGTTTTTCCTTTCATTTATTCATCTTTTATTGCGTATTTCGCGTCCTTCTTAATTATTCATTTATTCATTTCAACATTTAAGTTCATTAAATAATTCGTTTAAATTTTTAAAAGCTTTTTTTTTCTCGTATTAGTAATTATTTCGCATTAAGCAGATAAAATAATCTTGTTTAATCATTTTGACCTAGACTTCCCGTTTAAATAATTGAACTGTAATTGCGCAACTGAAAATAGATTAAAAATAGACTGTATTACAGACTTATGCACTCGAAACAATAAATTACTGTTTCGCATATTAAATGATTTTCCAGTGTCAAAAAATGCATTCTTTCTGTTAAAAGGTAATGAAAGCTGTATAATTATTTTATTTTATAATTCATTCTACTGCTAAAATTAGTTAAATATACAAGTGTTCAAAATGAGAGAATTTTCGTACGCAGTTGAATTTCTGGAAAAAAGTACCCAACGAAAGTTAAAAAGGATGCTTCTAGACAAAGGTGCA
>BMAW01101362.1:0-12529 GCA_019974015.1 Nephila pilipes | reverse complement strand
CACTACCCATACGTTTCTTGGATGTCTTTCTTATTCTTAAGCCCCATAAGATCATAAAATATACATTTGTAGATAAAATTTACGTCAATTCAAAATATTTTCTTCAAAGGTGTACCGTTACCTTCTGAATGTAGTTAGTTCAGGACTTTAAAATGAAAATAAACAAAAAATTGTGCTATGGAAAGTTTTGCAAAGAACAGATTTAGCCCCCAAAGGAGCTGAATTCTTAAAAATATAATTATTCGATTAAGTATTGGAATTAAAACAAACGATAAAACATTGAAGTGGATAGTAATGATTATGAAAAAATGGTTTCTAAATTATGCTCTTCTCGGATATTAAAGCAGGCGATCCAACTGAATATATTTTAAACTCCCTGGAGTAAAATCGAAATAAGCACACGCTCTTTATTTTGTAAAGGGGTCAGCAATGGCATAGTGTCGTTCACTTAAGCCTGTGGGGTAGCTAATAAAAAGTTTTTGGATAACTTGTGCAGTTTTGGAGAATATTTCTGGATTCACACGTTTGCAATTAATGATTATTTTTGTTTTCATGTTCTACATAGAAATCATTTCAATTTTGTGAATAATTATTGAAAAAAAGTTAATATAGTTTCATTTCTTTTTAATAGAAATACAAAAACTTGTAATTTTAAGTCAGGAAGTTTAATAAATTTTATATCTTTGATATTAAAATAAATTTTAAGAACTACTTTACTCTATAAAATTATACTGCTGTACATTATACTGTACTTAGTTCAGTCTGGAAAAGAAATAAATAAAAAAAATTAAATTTCTTATAGTAAATTATTTTAATAGCATAGTTTCGATAGATTTTCGACAACGCCACTTTAATATTTTTTTAAAATTTTATTATTATTTCCAAAATTTAACAAGCTTTGCCGTATTAGATAAGGAAATTCAACAAATAATCAAATAAATGAAAGAGTATAGATTTTGAGAGCATTTGAAAAGTAATTGAATTATTTACATTTTTTAAAAAAAAGTTCGTTTTCTTTATTATGATCATAAATGCATCTCTGTATATGCATAGTTATACATATATTAAAACTATCAAAAACTGTTATAGTATTTTAAAATGAAGAAAAGCAGTCTTATTGATTGGAATTATTAAAATGGCGTGAATCGTGATGTATACCAAATGATATAAATATAAAAATAAGTTAGCACAGAAGCAAAAGAGTTTTGTTTGAATAAGCTCATTCACCTGAATTCAATTATTTCAATCATAGAAAAAAAAGGATAAGCTAATTCCCATACATATTGAGAGTACGTGTGTGTTATTCGACAAAACACATCAGAAGAAAATACAGTTTGTAAAAATGAAAATAATTCATTCACAAACTTGAAAATTAATTTATTTTCATAGTATCTTCAACGTCTATATGTAAACAAATAAGAAATTATAAAAAATATTGAAAATTCATAGAAATTGACTTACAGTCTTGTATTTGACCGAAGAGATTTAAAACAATAATGATAATAATCTTTCTCATCAATTGTGTGGTTGCTCCGGTTGCCCTAGAGATCTTTTTTTTTTATTTTCTCGACCTTCTTGTCAACCAATTTTTACCTTTTCTTCCTTTTTTTGCTGGCTGTATTATAATTTAAACAAATATTTACCACAACGTAAACAGATTCACTTCTTGCCCGTAAATTCTAACTGTCGTTCACTCATCCTTATTACATTATACTGAAACATAACATTTTCTTTAAGACTATAAATATGATTAAAAAAATGGACCTAAAATACAGTTTGCCATTTTGATCAGCCGTTTTATCCAGGTTTCAACAAGGCAAAAATAGAATACTGATCGAAGTTCTGAAAACATAAGAAATTAAAGAAATTGCATGTACTCGAAAAACAGCCTGGAAACGGATGAAGGAAAACTCAAAACAGGAGATTCTTAAAATTGCCTATTGTTTTGGCGAGAAACTTGGTGACTTTGGCGACAAATGTAAAGTACTCGAAGGCGCTGAAACCTATGATCTTCTTTCGAAAATTCCCCTAATATTGTCTGCCTTAGTCTCCTCTCCCCAATCATTTTGAAATCCAATTCAACAGAATGAAGACATCGTAATTTTGGTTTTCATCTTTTTCGACTAGTAAACGTCTTTACAGCAAAAAATCTTCTTTACTGGATATTTTTAGCTTTAAAAAACGTGTAAATGTACTAGCCTATCTAATCTTACATATTTTTACTAAAAAATTACAGCAGGTGTTCCGAAAGAAATATAAATATCAATGTACCGACCAAAATTCATGCATTTTCAAAAATGATTAATTCATTACTTTTTAGAAAGATAGAGTTTTGTTGAACAAAAAATACGTTTTCTCGGATAATGCACTCATAGAGTTAATTTTTAATAATATTGAGAGAGAGGAAGAAAGAGAATACGTATTGTCTGACACAGATTGTCGACGGAGAGACTATGGGAGTTGTAATGCCTCCTTTTCCCCCATAAGGATTACTAAATACTGAAATTTTAAAACTAAACTTTTTAATACTGAACTTGTTTTTTCAGAAAGAATATTCGAAACCTCGTACTCCACATAAACATTCATTTCACTTTGAAAATAAGCAATGAAATCTGAAATTAAATTTAAGATATGAGTTGAAGTAGGAGAACCCCCCCCCCATCCATTTCCTTGAAAAGTTCTTCATTACACTCCTGGTTTAACACTAAATGATAATAATTTTTCCTCTAATGAAGGCAGATACAAATAGCAATGATTTAAAACATTTTTCTAAATCATTCAATGAATTTTGATATTTTGAAATTCCGGAAATACTTTAAATAATCCAAAACTTACTTTAAATTTGGTATGCTTTAGTTATTGACCTAACTTTCTCACAGAAATAAATCTACGATAATATTTAGCGCATAGTTTCCCAATGGGTTAAAACCTTGATCTGGTTGTTGGTGAATCCCAGCTTTGAATTTCGATACCAACGAATGTAACCATATGGAGAGTGCTACTTATTAAATCAAACTGACATGGTGTGGAAATTTGAAGAGTGGAATGCCAGTTCATGAGTTCTTTGGTTGAAATTCACAATTACTAGGTCGGCCACCTTTCGTTTTGTGACGTTGGGTCATTCGCGATTTTCTCTTCACTTACCTCGGGGACTTTGTAATAATTTGAATTGCATAAAATTACAATTCCTTCCAAATCAAAGAAAATGTGATAGACAACTTCAATGAAGCATAGTGAATTGAAACAGAGATAAAGTGATACATAAGCGAAATAAAATTGAAAGGAAAGTGAAGGGAGATAGAGGATAAAGACAAACTTTAGATGTGTAGATTGGAGTGAATGATCGTAATTAATCGTTTACATTGAAAGTGGTCGGAAGTGCCACGTGATCAGAATAACAGATGTCTAAACTGCTATAAGAATTTAAAAATAATAAGAATATATATTGAGAAGTACTTGAATCGGGTTGAGTGATTCGGTAAGCTAAGATTTTATTATTTGAGCATAAAATAAGACTGACTGAGTAAAGAGGGATTCGAGAGAGTTATCTCGCATCTTCTTTGATGGTTTTTAAAGTGTATTGCCCTTCTCTTACGTATCTTCAATTAGAGTTTTGAGCTTATTGGCTCTTTAATTAAACTTTAAGATGACTGTAATGGGGAATAATGAAGAAATGCCATCACACAAATCACATAATTGTTTAGATTATCGTCATTAGTTCTTCAGTGCACTGGCAATTGGATGCAAACCAAATTATTCTTGATATAAATTTTATTTCAAGAATAAATCCTTGGTAAATATTTTACTGTCTTAATGTACATTTGCGAGTCGAGTTGTTTGGTGGAATTGTTTTCATTGCGAACTTCCAGAGGAAAGGGAAGAACCAACCGTGATTGTTTCTTAACGTCGCTTTTAGAAGCAGCAATAGACTACTGGCAGAATACCCAAGGGACTGATCTCACCCAAGGGGCTTAGAGCTACAAACCGGTTTCACAGGGAGACAATCACTCAGCATTTATTGACAATAGAACATAAGATATTACATAATTTTGAAATCAAAAGTAAATAAAGCAATAATGTATTTATAGACCAGAAAATATACATGACAGGAATTAAAAAATACAACTAACAGTAGGAATTTTCTAGCAGAAATAAGATGTAAAATAAGCTAAATGGCACAATACAATAAGGTCCTCTAACTCGTGAACAAAAATGAATAGACAAAAATGTATACTTATATGCTAGGTATGCAGTTATTACTACACAAATAAGGGAAATATTAAGAAATGTAATATAAATTGAAACAATTAAGAAATTTGTTAGATAATTTTACGAGTAATAAAGTGATCTTAGGATCCATGAATACTGGATTTAAGCATGGAATGCAAGTGAGGATTTTCACACACTGATTTCATCCATATAGGTTTCGCTTCGATAATAGGACAGTTTGAAGAAGAAAACGTAGTGTCCAGTGTCTCCAACAGGAACATAAATTTGTATTTTTTAAATTTAAATGACTTAAATGAAGGAAGGACCAGTTAAGAAGCAAGTAATAAAATCAGAATTGGTATAAAAAACGCAGATTGGTCGCAGATATGGAGCTCCTAATCAGAAAGAGAGAGAGAGAAAAGTGAGAATCTTGTTTTCTTAATTATATGAGACCGAGGGGCAGTCATTCCCTCACCATCAGTGACAGCGAGCTTTGCAAATGAATCTGCGGTTTCATTATAATAATCTCCGACGTGGGCCGTGTAAGTTGTAAAAATCAGAATAAGTTGCTAATTTGACTATAAGCTGTCGGTATAAACAGAAATTTCAAAATTATGATAGACGGCCCTCAGTACTGTAAATCCGACTGCCACAAAAACTCTGTCTGGAAAAATTAATTATAAGAATTCAGTTGAAACATGTATACACTATTTAGAACACTCCAGTGGAAGGTACACACGGCGTACCCAGTTTCGAACCCGTTCCGTCGGTGTAAATCTCACGCTCGGGCGGGCCCGAAATTTTGTTAAGAAAAAGGAATTTGTTTTTCAGGACGAACAGCTCTCAGTAAAACGTTTGAGACGAAATTATTAATCTGGCGAAAATAGTTGGAATTATGCTGCTTCCAAATTTGATATTTAAGAAAATGAAAGACATCCTGTAGGCCTTGTTAATTTTTAAAAGGTAAATTCTCTGAATGGAGTTTAACTTGGTTATTTGGAAGAGGATTACCGGGGACGGATCTCGTCCTTTTGAACATCGGTCAAGTGACGAGGATGACGCCTGAGCTTGCACCTCTCTTTCCAAATTTCCACTTCGCTCAAACGGGAGGACTTGAGACTTCAACAGATTCAAAGTGCATTAGCGCCGCTTCACTATGTGTCTTCATTGGCATCAGGGCTTCCACAACCCGTGACTATCACCACTAAGCTACTGGAATATTTCGTTTTGAAATAACCATGATGTAGTCAGTATTTTTTGTTTGCTTTTGAAATACACTAATATTTACCGCTGATTTATTTCCGATATTTACACCAACATTTCGTATGCTGTGGTAAGTTTGCAAAACGGGAGTGATATTCGTAGGTTTAATATAATCTCAAAATCCTTCAGATTACATTAAATCTGCCTTCAGATTATATTAAATCAAAGGTATCAAGAGAAACGAGAGAGAATGACCAATCAAAAGTAACCGTCACTGTGAAGAAGAATCAGGAAAATATAACTCAGCATTGATTTGAAACAAAATGACTAGTTTCAAAGAAAATATTTAATTTGATTTGAAGCCATTTAAGAACTGTTTTGCAAAGAATAATCTTGCTTAAACCGTTTGCCTAACATCCGCTTCTTCCCGGCTTGCCAGAGCGGTGAACAAGTATCGTAAACTTTTAAGCTTCTGTTCTGATTTGCACATGCGCTCCTCTTTTATTTTTTTCTGGAAAATATTTTTTTTTTTTAAAAAAAATAGAAGGTATTTATAGCATACTATACCTTAGTAACTGTAGGTAGATATTTTTGTAATTACATTCCTATATTTTCATCGTGGCCGTGGTGACCTAGTGGTCATGGTCGCGGACCAACGACCGGCGTTGTTTTCGTCGAGTCCATGCGCGACTGACCACCAGGTAACGGTGTTGATGCACGTTAAATCAGGTTGAGAACTCAAGTGCTTCCTATGGCGTATTGTGGAAATTTGGAGGGGAAAGTGCCAGCTCGAGTGCAGCCCACATCAATTGAGAGAGGTTCAAAATTATACCAATAGCTCTCGTGTTGCTTCTTGTGTGAGATTAATGAAGAATCATAATCACAACCTTTATTTTCATTAGAACGTTGATTTCCCTTTCTTCATTATATTCCAAATAGTTTTGATTTGGTAGCCATTTGACGCCTAATCATAATTTGATTGCGGCTGCGTCGAGTTGTCATCGTCAATGAGACCTGGATTCATGATTATGCACCGTAAATCAAGCAAAAATCATAACTTTGGGTTACTTCCGGTGAATCTTTTCAAAAAAGGCGAAGATGGTCTCATCTGCCGGAAAAGTTATGGCAAAGTAAAGTTTTCTATGCTATGAGCACCGTCTCTTGGAATTTCCTGGTGAACGACTCTCGTGTTCTTCCGTTTTTAATGCCATTTATTCCTTACTGAGTTGTTGCACCATATCTCAAACTATTTCAGCAAAAACCAATCATCTCCAGTTGAAAACATGCAAGAACAAATTAAAATACTTTATTAATAATCTCCTGATAGATAGATAAGGTTTCTCTCTCTCACTTAACTAATCCATCCTAAATTAGGGTCAATTAATAAATTCACAGCTCACCAATTCACGCGTTATGATTCAACCACATCCTACAAAGAGCTGATTCTTAACACTTTAACTTGAATTCACTTCAAAATTAATTAAGGTGCATCAATCCAAATTATAAATCTCAATCAGCAAGTCACTATCTTCTGTCATTTCTATTTCAATTATATATCGTTATCTCCAATTCACTTCACTTTGCCTCTATCTTCATCTAATTTACCTGATAACGATTCATCTGGATTGGGAAGAAATTGTAATTTTATGCAGTTCAAATGATTGGAAAGTCTACTAGGTTAGTGAAGAGAAAATAGCGAATTGTCCAACGAATAGTCTATTCTATATAACTATAAACATAATTTTTAGTCAATTTTTTTCTTTCTTAGTTGAATATGGGCGTTATTTTTGAGATATACCGACATTTAGGTATCGTATTATAGAAAGAAAGTATTCCTTACAAATATTAAATATTTTAATATGCACCATAACAATGAAAAAATAGTGAACTATCTTTTTAAATGAAATAAATTTTTTTTTTTTTTTTTCGTATAAAAATTATTTATTTTTAGGTATTAATCAGATAAAAAAAAATGGTTCACTTTAAGCATAGGTATCCCTTATGAAGGCACAAGGCATTTGGAATGATATAGCGTAAAAGTTTTTATTAAAGTACAGAACGCATTCGAAGGAAATCTTTTGATTTAACTTAAATTTTGCCCACAAATACATATTTTATGGCCTTATGAAGCCCTGAAATTAGAAGGGCATCCAAGAAAAGTTTTTTTTATGTTTGTTTTTATTGTCAATAGGACATTTTATACAAATAGGACATTTTTGCAAGGACTTTCTGCAAAACATGGTGATGAAAAAAAATAAATACATTGACAGTTAATAAATTGAGTAATACAGAATATAGCGTTATCTAGGAAATAGACTATTATATTTTGATAATATAGTCCTTACATAAGGAAACTATGGCAGTTTTGAATACTGAAATTTTCTACATTGCAATGTTCAGTTTATTGCAATATATATAAACTTCGACTCCATATGAATACTCAAGAATAATCTATTCACTGTAAAATAATTTGAAAAACATAAATATAAAATTTCAGATTCATGGATGCATAATATTTTGAGGTATTGATTTTTTCGGTAACATGTAAAAAAAAATTCGTTTTTAAAGCCTTCCCTGTCAGAGCGATTCAACATCAAGTAATATATTAAAACAGCTGTAACTCAACTTCTAATTAAGATAGGAACTAAATTAAAGCAGATTTTTGAAGACAAAAGATCGAATTTTTATGTGAAATCAAGAATAAAAATATCGATATCTTGACCAAAAATTTTGTTTTGTTGGTTACTGTTGGCTTAAGGCTCCCGTCTACAAGCCATTTTGATTTCTTGGACATAATGTTAATCACACGAAATTTCAACTTTCGTTCTCTCATCTTTACTATTTGATCTATTTGAATGTAATAAAGTTTGCATCTGATAGAGCAAAAAATAATGAAAATTTCTGCGGAATTACTTTTATTCTCCGATTTTCAAAAATATTTTAAAACATTTTTTAAAGACCTGAAATACTCCCAAACGTATCATTAAAATAGGGGTATAAGCGCTTCATTGCATTCAGATAGGTAAAATAGTAAAGATTTGAGAACAAAAGTTGAAATTCCATAGGATTAACATTAATAAGACGAAATCAAAATGGCGGGTAGAAGGGAGCCTTAAATGGTACCTGAATCTAAAAAATTTTTTAGGTTCAATTTCATATTTGACAAAGAGAAAAATATCTTTTGGTCAAAAATTTATTTTTATAGTTCAGGAGAATGATTAAAATATTATTACGCACATACACACAAAATATCCAAGCTCTTCTAATATTTTCAAAAGATATATATCACAAATCTTAAACAGATTACTCTTAAATTGGTTTCATTTATTCAAATACACTTACTTTACATATATTTGAATTTGTCTTCTCCCTATTTTTTTAAAAATTTAAATGACACAGTCGCCCCAGCTTAAAATAAAGGTTACCGTACTCACAGGTAAGCTATGATTATTCATATTTTGCATTAGTGTCATCAAACTTTTCACAATCATTTACAGTATTCTTGAAATTCTGTTTCGAATTGATACGGAATATTTTTACGAACGATTGTTATATATTTCATTCATGAGTAACTGTATGAATAAAATTTTAAAATTTCAGTGCGCCTTATTCAAAATTTCAACAAATTTCGGTAATTTAATGGACTTTAATTTTAATTTAATTATTTTAAATACCTCAAAGTGTTTAAAAATATTTTTTTTCTAAAGTTGAATACTAATATTTGATAAATATATGCGTATTTTCTACAAAGTTCTTATCTATTGAAAGATAAATTTATTTATCACGATTTTCGATATCTGATATACTGCGCGTGTGTTTATTTGAAAGGGAAGTGCAAAGCTCTCTGATAATCTTTTCTCATTTTTTTTTTGTATTTAGTCTGAGTAAATGCAAACTGTAATGAGATATATAAATTTAATTTTTGAGGAACAAAATACGATTTATATTTCGAATATTTTCCTTCGAATATTACTTTTCAATGAAAAGTATGGAAAAGAATCAGATACAGATACTTCTTTTTTATGCATGTTAAATTATGGAGAAGATATTCAGATATTAACAATTATAAAAAAAAAATATACATGACTGAATGACTTTCAAACGTAGGAAAGGTCAACGCTATGAACAAGAAGGTTCTTTCCGAACAAATCGAAATTTTATTTCAAGATTCTTTAACACATACAATATATTTATTTTTAACAGGAAACAAGACACAAACACACATAAATCCCCAATAGCACCGATTCAATGTTCACGCACAATGCATCATATCCTAAAACCACCGCAATCAACAAAAAATGCCAGGGTTTTTTTTATACATCTCTCTCTTTCTCTTCAACTAATGTCAATATTCACAAAGTTTTACTAAATTTTCTGAGTCACGTGCGTAGTTAATTCTTATAACTGTTTATTATACTGCCAAATATGACTCACATTTTTTATACACATCTTTTCATATGTTCATCTTTACGCCGAATAGAATATGTAAGGAAAGTGAATTACCGTTTCTAGTTCCATTACCTCATCACTTCATCATTGGTACAAAATGAGCCGTATTACATAAATTGGCCGTTTTAAGAGGTCTTAGGAACCTTAAACATCAAAATTTTCAACTTTTTGAAAGAATTTTATGTTAGAGCAACATCTTTTTTCTGAACATTTTGGCCCCAAAAGTTTATCGATACTACTAAAACTTCCAGTGTTATCAAGAAAAAAAAATAAACCTTGTTTAATTAGTTTGTGTGTGTGTTACTTTTCAACTTTCACATCAATTTTCTCAAAACAACAACAAAAAAAAGTTTAATTTTGGATCAGGATTTCTCATAAACAATTTATCACATTAGTTTTAAATTTTATAAACATATTTAGAAGAAGTTTCTTTTTTATTTATGTATAAATTTGTTCATAGATTATAAGCAGAAAAAAATTTACATGAATTTTAATCGGATTTTTTTTCTTACAGTTTCGTAATTTTCGAAATAATTATAGAATTTTTTTTCTCTCAATTTATTAAAAAGTATGTATAACTCCAAAACGGAACATTTTTCTACTACATAACATTATTTTTGTAAATTTTGATTAATATTATACCGTAGAATCCTACGCGAGGTAAAATATTAATTTTCGTAATCATGAAAAAATATTCAATTTAAATTTCTTTATACTGTTTAAAGACTTTTTTTTCAAGAAAAATTATATGAAAATCGGCAATTAATACATATTTAATGTAGATTTATAGATACTTTTATCATATGGTAAAAGTTACAATATTGTGCTATTTTTATTAGTACGAGGGTTACTCAGAAAAATACTTATATTCGAAGACAGATTTGAAGGAATTTGTTACCTTTGTGCCATTTCTTTGACAGATTCGATATAAATTTCACATTGTTTCATAAGTTAGTTTTTATAGGGATTGGATTGCCTCAATTTATTTAAAGCCGGAAATATTCCTCGAAGAAACGCTCTAATTTGGCGAGTTTCTCCAGGCATAATAATAATAATAGCCATGTAAGCTAAAACGCTGCTATCACTTTCCCGCGGGTAACCATGAGAACTCTATTATCATCAAGGAATTGAGGAACGCAGAGAATTAGTATATTTTTCAAAGGAGTTTTAATGTGAGGGAAAGCATCGACGCGTCGCATTACAGGAAATGAAACTACTCCACAATCAAATTGTAAAATACCAAGAAGAGTTCTTCATTTCTCAATTTTTTTTTCAGTTTTTATTTTTTTTTCTTCCCATTTTAAATTCTTAAATCAAAGTCCATTAAATAATCCATTTTCTAAAAATAATCTCTCTTTCATTGCCGCACACGACCATTCAAACAAAACTCCATCTTCCTCTCTTTCATCCCCTTGGGGACAGACACTCTCCTCCACCCGCTTCTTGACCAGTAATCGAAAAAGAGCCATCCAACACCAGATAACTCCAACATCTTTTCTAACAATGTTATGATGTTCTTCACGTTAACTCTTTAAAATGTTTAAAATATTTCTAAATGTTAATCTTATCAAATTTTAAAATTTCCTATCAGATTCGACTATTTTGAAGATTTTTAAATTTGTATTGTCTCACCGGAGGATGTATTGCATTTTAAACAATCTCTGTCTTTTCTCATCATTGACCTTGCGTTTGAATTTTCTCCATCTACAGTCATCATCATTTGGTACAGAGTACCGCACTTAAACTTTTTCTCATAATTTTTTTTTTGGTACTTTAAATCCTCTTTTAATTCCACATACAACAGAAAACAGCTTCAGAAACATTGTTCCTGACTGCAATCTGAAGTACCACCCCTTCTTTTCTCGCAGCAAAACTCTCGTCAGTGTGATTGCTCCGCTCCAGTATCGCACCCCCCCGGACAATTCAGTCATAATTCGGCATTCATTTCTCTGTCTTAAATCCTCTTTTAAATTTCAGACGCCCATACTTGCTGAATTCCTAAGTATTTTTCGCCTCGACCCCTAAATTTTGCTAGCTAATAAACAAATAACGAAAAAAACCTTACATTTTGAAATTCTTTAATTAATATTATGACGAGAGGGTGAATTTTTAACTTAAAAACAGATACCTTGTAATTTATGACCGTTGCCCATTGCTCATCTTTACAGTAATCTTTCTCAACCAATAAGATACCTCCTTCTGATCTCATCCTACAGAATACTCAAATATCAATCTCCAGCCAAGTGAATACAATAGTTGAAGATTGCTGCGAGGCGCAGACGCTTGACAAAATCGTCAGTTATCATCTAAATAGGAGACTGTATATTTCATATCAAAATTTTAAATAACCTCTTCTTTTCAGGTGCAACCTTATGGGGCAATAGGGAAGACGTGTCGTTCTTCAGACCATTGCAGGGAGGGCGAGTGCTGTATGACTAAGAGTTCTATGGTTGGAGGATGCAGAGAGATGGGTTGTGTAGGTAAGTAAAGCTCTTTTTATTTGGTACATGTTTAAACTCCTATCGACCCTGAAAATTGGTGTAATTCCTCATTAGCTTCCGCCAATCACATCAATTTAAGGCTATCTTCGAGTATTGTTATAGAATAAAATTCGAAATTAGAACACTTTTTCCGGTAATAAAGTGCTCGAACATTAATTTTATATTTT
>BMAW01101358.1:0-10210 GCA_019974015.1 Nephila pilipes | reverse complement strand
TGATGTGGTGTGGAAGTTAGGAGAAGGAGGCGACTGCTAAGACTTCGGTCTCGTCACATGAACGAGTCTCAAAATTACTGTTCCATCGCAAATAGCTCTCGTGTTGCTTCTAATAGACATTAAAAGAACAAATCAATCTGTTGTGAATCCACTGTGTAAGCCTCCCAAATTATAAGTGTAAGATATTTATATTTTACTTAGTGGCAGCTGCAATGGTAGCGCGCGAAGTGTTGCAGTAGTAGCGCGCGAAGTGTATTGGATTATTCAGTATTCTAATGTTCACAAGCGAGTGACGCCATTTTTTTGTCTTGTTTTCATTTCAATAGTTAAAGTGTCTGTAAATAAAATTTCTATAGTTTTTGGCATATCGACGTTATTTTTGAACCCTGGCGTTTTAAGTATACAACACAATCAATCTACATTGACGACGTCTTGATAGTCTAATAAGAGGACATTCAACAATAACTCATATCTTTATACGTATGCGATAAAAAAAAAAGGGTCAACAACAACTCATACGTTTGTTAGGTAGATGAAAAATAGAGCTTCACAAATGGTCAGTTAATAAATCTGGGTGAATCTGAGATCCAGATCTGGGTGGAATATTCGGACTGGGCGACGGACTAAAAAATACTTTTGATCTCATGCATTTGCCAATGAAACAGAAATGTACTGTTCAAGCGATTAAAATTTCTTCTACTTTTTATTTCTACGCAGGTGTTACAGTAACACTGTTTATTTATAAGGAATCGAATCTGAATTGTTTCCGCAAGAAACATAACTAGAAAAAAATATTTTAATATTGCATAATTTGTAAAAAGGTAGAGTCCAAGCATTTACATGTTGAAGGAAGTAAATATCTACTGGACTGACCATATCCAGACTCTTTGTAAGAACAGGTATTGAGTTCTATGGTCCGTTCGTGATAAAAAAAAAAATCTCGCAGATAGTAATAAACGTGTAAAGAAAAAGGTCTTTATATGTGTATTTGTTATTTCTTTATGAAGGCCTTTCACTTCCAGACTGTAAATAAATTTAATATGGTAAAGTTTCTAGGTTTATATATACGTGTTGTTGCTTGGAGAGGTAAGACATCACATATTTTTTGGGGTAAAGGTAGAAGTTTTGGTTGTGCTCATAGAGAACAATTCTGAATAAGACTAAGAGTAAGGAAGAAATAAAATTTTGTTTAGCTGCTGAAGGCATTTTGGCATGAATTGGTATATTAACACTGCCTCTACTCCTGTCTTTGGAAATTTATGGGAAGTGTTTGTAAAACCCTTAAATAAAGAATTTTGACTTTTGAAGATTTTTTGACTATTTATTTAAATTGAAACTGTTCTTGACTCTCGCCCGCTGTGTCCCCTTCCAAACCATCAAAATGATATTCAGTCATCGACACCTGCTGCTTATTTTATGGGCTCATCATTAATAGCGTTATCTAAACCTAAGAATACAAAATTCCAAAAAAATCGTTTGGGTAGATGGTTATTGTTGTATCTATTTCTTAACGCAAAAAGATTTGGAATAAGTCGTATTCGGGATATTTATACGTACTCTTAGTTCAACACATTTGTTATAATGGGGAGGTTCAAATCGATGGAGATTTAGTTTTAGTAAAATATTCTAATTATTCTCCTTTAAATTGGAATTTGTAAGGCTTATTAAAATCCATCCATGTCAGGATACTACGGTCCGAAGAATTATATTTAAATCTAGAAGTGACATTCATTAAGGACCATTGACAAAGATTGAGAATTCCTTTTTTCTCAATGAGAATCTATCGAATACTTGATATTTATTTTTTGTTTAATTATCAAGTCTTGAATATTGATGCATTATTATATTTCAATTATGAGTTTGTCATGTGATTTTATCACATTCATGATCACATTCAGGGCATTCATATGTTCATGCCAGGAATATCACCTGTGTAAATATGTACGTGTCGTAACCCTAAGGGCGCCATCTATTTAATTGTGTAATTCAATTTGTGGTCGACGCAACGCGCTGTATGTGGTCAGGCAATTTAGGCACATGTTTTGAGATGAACAAATTATATTTTCAGTACAAACTTATGAAATTCTTAGAATTGAGTAATATATATATATATAACCCAACTGATATTTTGACGGCCCACCTATTAAAGACAAGATAATTCAAACTGAAACTTCCTTACAGAGAAATTAGAAGATATAACAAAAAAAAAATAATTATACTATAATTGTGCAGTAAATATTTTATAACAATTTCACAAATTTTTTATTGTGTCATTTTTTTCTGTGAAGTAAAAATATTTTAATTCTTAAATGCATACATTGACAATATCTATAAAAAAAAATTCAATATATTTTAAGCGAGTCTAAAGGCAACAATAATCATTTAAGTTTTATTATATTATATTTAATATATAATTATTAACGAATTATTGATATAAAATCATCATAATTATTTATTTATAATTTAATACATAATTTTTAAATACATGTCACATTTTATACGTTTAATACATAATATGTATTTATAAAACAACGTCGGATTTAACTACCTAATTGATGTGCGTAGACCAAGATTTTAAATTTCCTCGACTATTCATAAGTAATTTTTAACAACGGTAAATTGACAATGATACAACATTTTAAATGTATTGAGTGTTTTTTAAAAATTCATTAATATTAAAAAAAAAATAATAATAACGACTGGCTAAAATCTCCACAAAATCATGTGTAAACGTAATTATTCAAAATACATCAAATTCCGCTCCGTGCATCTCCAATTGTAACATTTTTTCATTTTGGCATTATTGCTGAGATTTCTCTTTTGAGGTTCGATGTCGATTTAAGAACTTCTGTTCGTAACCTTTTTTCTGCTAATGATCCATAACCATGAATTACAAAATCGAATCCTTTCTCCGGGGTTGTGTAATTATTATTGCTTCATATGACATATCACTGATGAATATAAATAAGCCTTGCAGAAGCAATCGCCATTTAGGAATTATTCGCAGATTTTCAAACTTTACCGAGAATGGGCTTCAAATTTGATTCTTCACAACTTAAATCTTTTAATTCCTGTTAATCGGCCTTTCATTCTAAGAAAACTAAATCATTATTCTTTGATTTTATATTATAACTTAAAAGACGTTTTAAAATAATCGAGAATATTATCTATATTTCGATCTGAAAGCATCTGAAATATCCCAGAACCTAAAAATACTAACGAGATATTTGTTTGCTTTTTCTTTCAGGAATAGAAATGCGTTACGTATTGGTGATTTCCGCCTCTTTTTTCTGCTTAAGATAATATAAACTGCACAGCCACAGAATTTCTATACTTTAAGACATATAAAGTTACATGTATAACATAATCTCAATTATTGACAAGGATTTGAATTTTTTTCAAAAAATTTACCAATTTTTCTCCCACGTACTGATGCATTGAAACGTTTTTTTTTTATATTTGTTGTGTTCGAATTTTACAGAGGCATAAACTTATTTAAGACGAAAATTCATTTTATAATATTTCTTATAACAAATGTGATGAAATTATTAAAATATAAAACAATCCGTAAATTATATTAAATAACACTACTTTTCTGAGTAAAATAAAACTTATTTAAAATCAATCATTTACAACAAAATAATAGTCTTAATGACTATTTTTCGAATATATTATTCTAATTTCCATTCTATTAAAATATTACCGTGTGCTGGAATTCTAATATTTAATTCAATAAAATTAAGAATAATAAATTTGTATTTTTCTAAAATCATTGTGAAACAGAATGCGTGCAGACCATTGGACACACTTATTGGAGGGTTTCGTTAAAGTTCGGCGGTCAGCCATGCGGATAATTTTTTTTCTTTAGTAGTTAGTTTTTTCTTTCTAGTCTTTAGTTTATTTTTTTAAGATTGAAGCATTAATCAGGAAATTGCTATATGCAAAATCGATGCGAAAAACCAAAGGACAGCAGATTAAAAATTAAGCAGTGAAATTAAAAAAAAAATACAACGACGCAGATATCACATCGCTCTCCCCTTGCTCGGGAAGAACAGATTTCAAATATCAGGAAGAATTGTTTACTTAAGGATAAAAAACAAAATTTTATATTTATTTATATCATGATACATATTAAAAATAGTGGTGACATATTTTCTTCTGTATTCGATTTTAAAATAGTTATAAATTTACATCATCAATGAATAAAATAAGTATTTTCAGAACAATAATTTTAGACCATGTGCTGAGGAAGTCTGTGCAAGTGTCTCGTATTCATTATTTTTATTTTTGTGAATAAGTGTTTTTGAGCTGCAGGATGTAATTTAGAAATCCTGAGTGATTATTTAAAGATTTTCATTCAGTTACATTCTTGTTTGTCTTTCGGCAAAATTCCGAAGATTGATACTGCATTGACATTTCACTTCTGAGTGTTTTTTCGATCAAAATGCAGTTTAGCTTAACCACTGGGCGCCATTTCAAAAATCGTCAGACTTCGCGATTTTTTTTTGGTGGAACGTTAACTCTGCGAAGCGGAAAAAGTGAAAATAAGATAATTTTTAAATTACCTATTTTTCCAGTGAATTCTAAGAAAATTCCGCAAATGTCGAAAGAAATCCCAATTGTTGGAAAGCATTGACGCCTTCAACAGGAATTATTCCTCTTTCGGTTGCAGTTCAATCACTACAGGATTTTCTTTTTAATTAAAACTCATTCATAAACTCATTTTCCTAACCAAAATTTCGAAATTCAATGAACGTAAACAAAATTCTATTTATGTTGGCAGATCAAATAAAAAAATTCCTCCTTTCATTCTACAACGATAATAATATTCATTACAATTCGTTCCATTGCTTTAAAAGAATTGCGTGGCCTCACATTATCATGCACATTAAGAGAAATCTCTCTCTGTTTCGAGAGAATATTCCGATCATCAAACTCACACATTCAAACACCTAACAAACAAAATCTAATTACTCAAAGAGCATCAAACTGTTATAATCGTATGAACAAATATCTATTTTGTCAAAACATAACGACTTTCGTCAAAACATAAAACTGTATATCCGATTTTTGCGTTTCTCATATGATATATTAAAATATTATTGCATATTTCATAGTTTTTGTTGTTGGTATAAATTTCACATTGAATGTAACTTTCAAAGATCTGCGGTATGTCACGTAAGTAAACAAGTTTTTGTTGTGACGCTTGAAGCGCCATCTATGAGTGTACAAGTGCTTTATTGGTATCTTTTTCTGAACTGATTATTTCTGAAGATTTCTCTAAATATACAAGAAAATTATTTTGCTACTTTTTAAACGATTTATAAAATGTCGAAATTTAATAATTTAAAACCGTAAATTTCATATAGATATTTACAGATGCCATGTAATTTCCACATATCACATTTCAATACGAAAGTAGTTTATATTTGATTTGCTTTTACCTTGCAGCAACTAAAATCTTGACCAATACTGAGGTGCTCGTCACTGCAATGGTGTTCAGGAAATTCAGTCTTCTTTCTTTTTCTACCTCCCTTTTCCTCCAGGAAAGGTGTTCTAAAGTACTTAAATTATGCTATATTAACACACTCAATCTTACGACATTTTTTAATTTATATTTTCATTACAACTTTTTTTAATATATTTTTTGCATTGTTATAAATATTGAGTTAAAAATTTCGGAAATTTTTTAAAAGTGTGTTTCCTCTCTCTTACTCTTTTTGTCTGCTGCGTTTTCTGCTTTGAACTCCAACACAATATAATCTGTCAGTGATTTCCTTCATAATGTTCAAAACGAAACATGAGTAAAATGCCTGCCAGGTGTAAAATTTTGTGATTATTGACTTGCGAGCATCATGGCTCTTCATCTAAAAGGAGGAATTCATATTAGTGTAATTGGGAAAAATTATTTTAAGATGTGAAGATAATTAGACTCAGGAAAAAGTAAGAATATAAAAAGGAAATACGGTATGGTGTTTTTTTTTTTGTTACTTTATTCTAAAACGATTGCAAAGTTATTTTTTAAGACTTGAAGAGGATTAATGCTTTTAGGCAAATAGGACAAAATTCTCTTCCATTAAAGAGAGAGGCGAATAGAGAAATGGGCAGAGTTGCTATCCTCCAAAAAAATAGTGAACAAAATTGAAATTCGAAGTGCTTTGTAAGGACAAGAAGCGAAAATTTACTACTACTAAAATTAGATGGCAAACGAGCGCCAGCGTATTGCCGCTTCTGCTCAGTTTGTATTATTAAGTTTAAAAAAAGAACACTTTAAGATTTAAAATTATAAAATTAAAGAAGTTACTCGTCTATTATAAGTTAAATTTAAGTTGGTTTAGGTGGTTGGTAGAAATGTTTACAGCAAGCTGCAACCAATACCGCATCAAAATAGCACTGCCGGTGGGAGAGCTGTTTTTTTCGTTTTTAGTGATCAATGTCGAAGCAATAATGTGATTTAGTAAAACATGAACCTCGTAATTTATGCTCATTCACCGAAAGCTGCCTTTTTTGCAAACAGAAAAATATTTTCATAGATTTAGGAATATATATATTTCATGCATCATTATCAACATTTATTTATTCCAAAAATGATATCAAAATTTTTTTTTTCTCATTCATTAACACATTTTGTTTTCATCGAATTACATATTTTATGAATTACACTATCAGTTGTAACTTTAGAAATGACAATATAGCCTTTTTTTTTTTTTTTTTGTTTATTTTCTTGATTAAGATTGCTACTACAGCGCCATCTAAAAATTTAAACAGGCTGATTATTAAGCTGTCGTATTTAGATCAGGCTTTAAACAGGCTGATTATTAAGCTGTCGTATTTCAGATCGTAAGTAAAAGGTATTTTAGATTGTTCTGAAATACCTTTTTAAAATTTTATCCAGTAAAAGATATATTTTTTCATTTCGCTTTTCCTCAGGAACGAAGGACTTATCTATATAAACTCACCCCCCCCCGCTTATTTTAATTCCCTTAATCAACTGCAACCCTAAAAATAGGACATCCACAAATAAAAGTTAATAATGATTACTCTCTAATGAGCCATATGGAAGCAGGCTCTCCATAGGGCTTTGTAATTTCAAAAATTTTGCATAATTTGTATACTTACGTTTTCCCTCAGAGTCTGAAGGAACCTAATCGGGCCTTTTTTATTTAATTATTTCGTTAACAATATTCCAAATTGTAGTCTCACTAGCCTAAACATGTATGCAGATGATACGGCAATTGTCGCCAAATTCAGAAATCCTAAATCAGAAAATCTGAAAAATTCAGACGTTTATTACATAAAGTTTATCCTTTAATTAATAGAAATTCTTAAATGCATATTAATGATAAACTTCTAATTTACACTCCCATCATGCGCCCAGTCCTCACATATGCCTGTACTACCTGGGCATACTGCCCCAAATCAAATTTAAAACTATTGGAAAATTCCCAAAGCTCAATTATTAGGATGATTGCAAAATTTACCATGTTCATGAAAAACTCAGAAATAAATAAAGCTTTAAAAATTAAAACCTTTAAAAAACATGTGGGAACAATTTCAAAAGTCTTTTTTATTCCCTACAAAACAGAGATAATATTAATATTAAAAGTATTGACAATTATGTTATTACTCCATCTATAAAAAGTCCCAGACAAATCATCTCCGATTCTCATAACCCCCAAACCCCCCATAATCCAGAATTAAAGTTAAATTCACTTTAATGTCAGCTTTTAAATTTAAAATTCCTTCCTCTCTATATATGCAATATTTTAACTACAACAAGGGCAGCCAATAGCCGACCTATAGTAGTGCATCATCTCATTTCCCTCTCAAGAAATTCTCTTTTCAAACAGCATCAAGTCTATTAGTGACTCTAATAGCCATAAGAGGCACTAAAGTGTTCGGTATTTGTTTAAAGATAACACTTCTACTCGCCCAATTTTTTTCAAAATTCTTATCAGCATCCAAGAAACAGCATAGAAGAATATAATTCTAATTTTCACCCAAAGGAACTTCAGGCTAGAAGAGCTCTCCGCGCCTTAGGGGCACGCAGAAATCAACGTCAACTTTTTCCCTCAGAGTCCTTACATTAGTCTTTGCTTGTTCCCAGATTATTCTGCTATCCTCACACAAGCCACTTCCATAAAATCGGTTATTCTAAAGCTCCAAAATCATTTAAAAAAATTAAAAAATGGCTCACCCACTGGAGAATAGCAGTCAACACCACCAAAACTATAGAACAAGAACCTCGAAATTTATCTTCGCGTTCACCGAGATCCGCCATTTTTTTCAAATAGGAAAATATTTTCACAGTTTTAAGAAAATATCTATTTCATGAATCATCATCAACATTTATTTAATCAAAAGAGGATATCTCTTTCTCATTCCGGCAATGTATATTTTTAATGAATTAAATATTTTTGGATTTAAACTGATAGTTTTTACTTTACGAATGACAATATTGTCTTTTTTATGTCTATTTCTACATTAAGATTGATACAACAGCGCCATCTATCAATCTTTAACAGTCTGATTATACAAATGTCGTATTTTAGATTGTTTCGAAATACCTTTATAAAATTCAGCCTTTACTGGACTATATTTCATTATTTCGTTATCCTTACAAGGTATAGGTATCCTTAGGTATCCAAGGTATCCTTAGTATGCAAATGCTTTGTTTCATAAAATTGTTATAAATATGAAAACGATTTTGACGTATCATGACTTTTCTTAAAAATACTGCAGAACTCGTAAAGAATAAAAGTCTTACGAACTATGCAGCACAAGACAGACAGACATCAGAGTAGTGACGAGCGTCAACCAGTCCTCGTTTCTGCTTATATTAATGGAGTTCGTATGTCGGAGCAAACATGTCGCCCGAAGGCAATTCATCACAAAATAATCAGGATGAAAAATAACTACAGAGTATCCATTGAAACATTACAGTATCAACAGTGTGTGATTTGAGGAACAAACAACCAAAAGTCAACAGTGAAGAATGATAAGATGGCTTAAGTGGGCGGGATCACTTTGTGGTTTTGTATAGTGAAGTTGAATTTTGAATTGGGGTTTATGAAATGTATTTGTGCCTTGATAATTTAGTTATCGTGATTGAGAATGAGGTGAAAATAGTATGGCAGAGTTTAGTGATGTATGATTCTATTGGATCAATTTGGATTTCATTATGTATAACATTGTTTCTAATATAGCATGGAGAATTAGTCATTATACGAAGAATTTTGTTTTGCATGGTTTGATCTTTTTTCATATGAGTATTTGCGACCGATCCCCAAATAGGGGCGGCGTAGGTGATGATTGGGCGAAGGATGAGTTCTAGGATGTTGAGATATTTTTGGAGAGCTTTGATGGTATATTTCAGACTGGCTCCCTGTGCAGCAGAGTCATCATCACAAAGGCACACACTCACTGTGGTGTGGTGTGGAAAGTCTGAGGTGAATATATTATATAAAAAAGGACTTAAATCGATCCCTGAGTGCAGCCAGCAGTCATTCCGCCCTTATTTGAGTAACTGTTTTAAATTTTGACTTTAAACGATCTGTCATGAAGAAAACTATAAATAATTATGATGAGGTAGTAAGGAAATTTGAATTTTATCATTTCGTAAATTAGTCCATCGTGACACATCCTGTCAAAAGCTCTTTTAACGTCTAAGAAAATGTCAATTGTAAATAAGCTGTGGTTGAAGCCTTCTTTGATTATGTTAGTAACTCAGGCAGTTGGTGTACAGTAGAATGGCCCTCGCGGAATCCGCAAATAATTTTATCATAAAAGTATATACTCTGTGAAACGAAGAAAAGAAACTTAGCTTACACAACTATAATACATCTTAAAATGTGTAATATTAACATCACTCTTCCTAATATATTATAATATGAATATATAGGTATTTTTATAAGAATATCTCTTTTTACCACTTTTCTAATAAAACGATAGAGTATGAATAAACGGAAAATATTTATGCTCTATCGCACAGAACAATAGATACAAATTTTTCGGCTTAAGCCTTTGCTCATGGAACGCGAATGGTTTAAAATCTCGTATTGTTGAGCTACGAGATTTTGTACAGAAGCAATCTTCCGATTTAATAATGATACAAGAAACACTGTGCACCTCCCAAACTACACTGCCTACAGAGACGATAGGCACGTGCAAGAAATTGCATCAGGAGGCACCATTATTTACATTAAAAATT
>BMAW01101355.1:66297-81983 GCA_019974015.1 Nephila pilipes | reverse complement strand
TAAATTTTTGTACTCATATTTCATGTTGTTTAAGAAAATATATTAATTTAATCATAAAACTGGATCCAATACTTCAAACTATACACTGTATTACACAAACTGGCAAAGTTTCATATTAAAATAAGCAAAAATGGTTGATATATGATGAATCGAAAAAAGTGAGTCAAAATGTCCTACTTTTGATTTCGAAAGGTACTAAGTCCCCTTAAGATGTCAAGATTTTATATTTGAATTTATATTAAATTTTCATCCTTTGTCTTTAAAATTTTGCTTAAATTTTTTTTCTATCATATTTATAAACTGAGTTATAGCTTTTTTTAATATTACTTCATGAACTTCTCTGATCGGAAAGGCCTCAAATAGGATATGTTTAGATATAAATTGTTTAAGGTGGCAATATATCTTCAAAACACAAATTTTTTTAAGTTGTCAAGATTTTTTATGTTAATTTATATTACAATCCCATCCTTTATCTGAAAAATTTGCTTACATTTTTTTTCTATAATATTTATAAACTGAGTTATAGCTTCTTTTAATATTACTTCATGGATTTCTCTGACCGGAAAGGCATCAAATAGGATAATTTTTATTACTGCAATACACAATATCTCAACCTGTTATGCATCAATTATTCTGAAATTTTATATATATATTTTGCAAATACGAATACATAGATTAGATTATTCTTGAAGTTTTATATTGAATAGATGATTTTTTTTATTATAATGAAATAAAAAATTACAGTGATATCTAAAGAAAATTTCATTGCTCTGAGTTCGAACTACCATAGCTTCTTATGTAAGGACTATATCATCAAAATAATAGTCTATTCTTTAAATAAGATTATATTCTATATTATACAATTTACAGAACTACAACATATTTATTTTCTTTTGAGTTACCGTGTTTTGTGGAAAGTCTTAATATTTGCATATAGTTGTTTAAAATAACCTTTTGATAGTAAAAATATACAATAACAAAACTTTTCTTGGTTGTTATTCTATTTTTCAGACGTTATAAGAGAATAAAATATGCATTTGTAAGGAAAATTTAGGTTAGTTAAAAAAATTACCCACAAATGTTCACTATGATCTTAAATGCAAAATGTTTACAAAAAAATACCCCGATGGTGAAGAACTACTGCTACAAACAAATTACCTTATTTCCATTTTGGACAAATTAACTGAAAATTAAAAATTTGTTTTTTTGCAATTTGTCCAAAATATAATAAATTTAACAAAAATTTAATCCAAAATACAATAAATAATTAAACTTTAATACAATTATAAATATTCAGTGTAACCGACATAAGAAATATGACCGATATCATAGCGAATGCACAGTCCTGCAAAATTGAAGTTATTGAAAAATACAAAAGAAATTTTGGATGAAGTTTTTGTCATTTTGCTTGCTGATTTTGAAAATGACCTCCATTTTATCCCATCATGTCAAGAGTGTTTGTAAAATCGATATCGATATTTTTACTAAAATCCTATTTGAAAAGTAATTTTCTCGAAAAACTGCAATCTGTAAACAGTGATTTTCAGTCAGTTAAATTTATGTAATTATCGATTTTTGGTGAGGCAAATTGATTTTCTAGCAAATGGATTAAAATCACGGTTGACAGATCACACGATCAGTCTCTGGTCGAGAGAAAAACAAGAGGTTCCCCTGAGGTTTAAACTTTTTATATAACCATTATGGTGCAGTTTCTAAAAGAAAATCACCTATATACTCTTTTAATTTGCTTTTATTAACTTAACTTGCATAAAATAGCCAATTGACTAAGAGAAACAAATATTATGTCTGTGTTCATGAAAGATAGAAACCATTTTTAAACTGCCCAGAAAAACCAAACATAAAAAATGTTTCTATTTACTCGTATTAACATCCAACAGTAGTCGATTAACATGTGTTTGTGCCATCTTTCTTGGTATTTTCGCTCTATATATTTGGTGCCTTTGTGGAATCTTTTACTCTGTTCTTCTCTGACTGATCCTAAATTTTCGGGGGGGGGGGAATACGCATCTGAGTGAAGGGAATGTAATTTGGCACTCATGGAGCTACAAAGCTTCAAATTTATCCAGCATATTCAGTATAATTAATTTATAGTCTGAATCCTTGTTATCACCCAGAAATTTTCCCCGACGACATCTTTGAAAGCAACCCTAGCTCCTTTTTTCTTTGTTGTCATGGTAGTCTCCAATTCTTTATCCTTCATGAGCATTTGGATATCCGGATCAACGAGGATTCCCTCTATCAACTTGGCTTCGGATAAATCTGAAAACTTTTTGTGTTATTTTTTGTGTTTTGTGTGAAAACTTTTTGTGTTATTTTTTGTGTTTTGTGTGAAAACTTTTTGTGTTATTTTTTGTGTTTTGTGTGAAAACTTTTTGTGATATTTGAAATAATCGCCAGCTTTTGGAATATCCTTAGCAAACTGTTTCGTTACACCTAATTTTACATGCGAAGGGGATAACGATACTTTGTTTGAATCAACTAAGCTGTTCCAAATAATATTCTTGGTGTCTGTTTTAATATTTTGTCTTTTTGGCCGTTTTGAGCCTTATCACGGTTGTCCCATTCACAAATGAATCATAGGAACTTTGTATATTCGTCTTGTTAACCAAGAAGAATGGAGATAACTTTCAAATCCCGCAAATGGTTCATCTGTAAATTCAACCGGATATTCTATTTTGTAGAAGACGAGTTTTAGTTTTGTTTTTATTAACGTCACACTAGATGCCACACGAGGGCTATTGGCGACGGATTTCGTAATTTTGAACCATGGTCAAGTAATGAGGACGACACCTGAGTTGGCACCCCCTCCTAAATTCCACATAACACCAACGGGAGGACTTTGAATCTCGCCAGATTTAACTTGTATCAGCCCCGGCTACACGGCGAATCTTAAACAGCCAAGGATCGAAGCGAATATTCGACCAAGGATCGAAAATTCACGACTGAAAGAAAACCGCCGGCCACGAATCCGAAGCCATGACCACTAGGCTACCGCTGCCACTTGTAGAGTACGAGAGTCAGGTTTTCGTTAAATTCTTTTCAATGCACAGAGTGTCAAACTGGCACAAATGCATAATGGTCTCCGTGATGAAGAAGGACCGTTTTAATGCTTTTTTGGATGAATATATAAATAGCCTCTATTCCTCCTTATCGAAGGTGATATTAAATTTCCTCATCAATCTGGCAGCATCTTAACAATAAATTAATTTTCTTGTTTCCCTCAATGTACTTAACAAATTATTTTTCTCGATTCCTGTAAAAATAAAATAAGTTCATTTGCTCTATAAGATTTTTCTTTCAATCTGGAGCCCAATAATTCAGCTGCCCCTTTCGAAGGGTCCAGACCTCAATATATTCAATCTGAGAGAATGACTAAAGTGAATCGGCTGCACAGAGCTTACATTCGGTATCGGATCCTATAACTTATGGATGTTCGGAATCCAGTCATACCTTCAGATTTTTCCGTGGCAATTCGTTTGGAGACAAAGCACTGGGAAATTAGGTTCATGATGAACGGATCGTATGGCAGATCAGGATAAGAGATTAGTTTTTCATTTTTGTGGTTATATCCATGGGCATGGCAGGAACAGAAGTAATAGTCATTATAATGGTTAATTGGCTCTCTCACATCAGAGAAATTCCAAATTACAAAGCAGTCTTCTTTCCTTGGAGCCAAAATCGTATAGAACTAAGACACTGCACACAAACTTTATTAGGAGCCCACGATTTTCCTGGTTTCTAAATTTCATGACAAAATACTCAAGGTAAAGATGTCTTACATACTCTGTAATACTCCTCATGCGATTTTTAATTACACCATATTATCCGCATATGCAACAAACGTCATTCTAGAAATTTTCTCAACGTCTCGAACTCGAAGCCATGTTTTATATATTGCACTGGGGAAAAATTATGAAAATTGTTTTAGTGATGGAGTTTTCACTTATCACATGTGTCAGGCATGTATGACATTACGAATGAAAGAAAAATTGAGGCAAAGTTCCAAATTTCTACGTCTTTTTTTTTTTTTTTATCTTACTACGAATACGCTAAGTAAGTTAAAGGGAGATAAACTAAGTTCCTCATGAGGATATCTGTTTTATATCACTTTTAATGACTCCAGAAAAGTCGAGAGAATTACGTCTTAGAAAAGATGACACATTCAGAATCAATCCACATAAAGCTCGAAAAGTGAATGCTGATAACATTGGCTTAGTGAGAATTCCTGCTATTTCGGTGAACTGAGATAAGTATATGAGATACTGATTCGTGTGACGCTATTGTTAGAGAGATATTGCAAAGTGGAAGAGGGATGGTGAAAGAAAGTGTCTTAGAGTAGTATTCTGTACCTTACACCTTGGTAGAATGCAGGTCAGACACGGAGGGAAGAAATTCAATGCTGAAAAACGATTTTGGTAAATGTTCATAAAAATCCTTTTAAAATTGAATTCTTAAAGAAAATGTGGGTAGTTGTAGTAATTTTTCATTATTATTTTTAAAATCAATACAAAAAATAAATTAAAATTCAGCAATCAATTCCAATCTATTCCTTTTCCATCTCAGGCCTGGGTAATGGAATTCATACTACATTTCTTCGGCATGCTCCATGTTCTACTGTTTGAATGGTTGTAATTTCTCGTGCTTTAAGCTGTTCCATGTTCGCTGGTAGTGGTGATGGAGACATTTTAACGTTCAAGAATCCCCAAAGAAGAAACAATTACATGAAATTAAATCAATGAAACCCCCTGTATCGTACCACTGGATATTGTTCGTGTTTCTGAAGATGGTCACATTGAACAATTATTATTTTAGGAATTTTAAAGTGCTATTTTTAATTTAATTTGCTTAAAAATATTTTAACTTCTTTAATTTTGTAACTGTAGCTCTCTATATTTATATATTGTCTTTTTGTAAATACCCTGTATTATATTTAATTTAAAGAGCATTTGAAATTTAAGAATTGATAACTTTTTTAAGTATTTCACATTATTTATTTCCTCTTTAAGTATTCCTATAAACTTATTGTACATATAAAGAGCTGCATCTATTAAATCCAGATATCGTTATCATCATTATTAGTGCAATTATTATTATTATTGTAAATTCTTCATTATTTTATATTCTTCATCCAGTATATCATTGGTTCACTTATTATGTATTTTATTACCATTTTATATTATTTTTTAACTGTGTCATCTGTTAATTTATTGTTTTGTTGTACCATAATTACTTATATTTACCTATGTTTTCAGTATTAAGAATGAAGGAAATTTATGTATCTATATATTTTATTATTTTATTCAAAGAAACAATGAAAATAAAATATTAGTTAACTTAGATAATCTAAGCAAAACTAATGAACTATTCAAAATTTATTCAACGTGTTTCCTTTTTTTAAAAAAAATTTCATTAGATTACACAATCTGTTCGAATCCTCTCTCTTATTACCTAACGGAATCTGTTACTGTTAATGTTGATTAAGGAAATTAATGGAAAAAGTGAGAAACCAACGGAGTATATTTACACAGGCTTAATATGTTTGATATCAAATATTTGTATGTTTATTTTGCTTACGAATTTACAGTAAAGGTTAAAAATGTTTGCAATGTTAAAATTGATGATTATTTTCTAAATATAAACTCCATATCCTCCTCCATCTTAAAAGATACAAATGTGTTCTTAAAGTTCTATGTTCTGATGATTAAATCTTGTAAAAATATAATATATACTTGATGCATATGAAAAGAATATAGCTTATATAATTCAAACGATATTTAAATGATATTGTACTATAGTTACATATTTTTAAAAGTTCTAGGCATTTTAATTTGAAATTTTTGTCGATATTCCTATAACAAAAATGCAAACAAATATCTATTAAGATACGGAATATTTGTAAGAAATTTAATTTCAATTTCTCTTAAATAAATTAGAAATTTAAATAAAAATTATTCAAAAAATACTAGTAGACATTAAAAATATGTACCTTCTTGTGTGTATATAAATATAATCCACGTTAGCATTAGCAACAATGCTCATAATGTCATTCATAATTATGTGGCAATAACAATAATGGAGTAGATGTTAAATCATTAAATTAAAGGGGTGAAAAATAATTCTTTTTTAAGTAAAGATAAAACATATATCTATGAAGTTTAATTGCGAATATTAAGACATCAATTGCCATAAATTTCTTAAGTGTTACCCGAAATTCACAAATATTGTTGCCCGTAAAAGTTTCATGCATTCTTTGTATAATTAATTATTCATTTTTGACACAGTCTCTCGCTGTTTTTACCCACTTAAACCAACACGTGACTAGTCAGACAAACCCACAGGAGAAGAATCTCGGTGTTTCTTGTCAACATTAGGTTTTAATGAAAGCTTTCTCGATGTTGTTAGAAAGGAAATATTATAGTTTTAGATGTTATTTCATCTTTGGACAAATTAGTTACTTAGTGGATCCAATGACGCTAAGCTGCTTCAACCTTACTTCATGAGAATAATAATCTTCTTTCCTTCTAAACACAGCAAATAATCATTAGAGTAATAAAACCATTTGCCTTATGTATGCGTAATATGTAGTTTTTCGGCACAATGTGAATTTTGAGAATAAGGTAGAAAATAGGATAGTTATAGCCTTTGAAAATGTACACACACACACACATATATATATATATATATTCATAAGCAAACTATTATTATATTGAATACAGCACTATGTAATATGGAACAATTATATATGTATATATATAATGCATATCCTAAATATTGTTATAAAATAATAAGATTTAATTTACCTTTAAATTCTCAAGATTATGCACAGTTTCCTTTTCTCCCGTATATAATTCACTGTTGGAATTTAATTAGTTTACTAACCAAAATTGTAAAAGTAGTCTGAAATCACATGCTAAATAATTTGTTTAACCCGTTCAAGACCGGCGAAGGCAGAAAGAACCGCTTTCCAATGACTACAAGCTCTGAAAAGGTACGCACGCAAGGGACAGGGCGATTTTCCTCGTTAAGGCTCCCGTCTACCCGCCATTTTGATTTCATCAGCTTAATGTTAATCCTATGGAATTTCGACTTCAATTATCCCATCTTTATTATTTGATCTATTTGAATGCAATAAAGTGCATCTGAAAGAGCAAAAAATAATGAGTGCTTCTGTGGAATTACTTTTTCTCTCCGATTTATAAAAATATTTGAAAATATTTTTTAAAGACCGGAAAACTCAAAAACGAATAATTAAAATAAGAATAAAAATATTTTTAAAAATCTTAGGAAAAAAGTAATTCCACAGAAGCATTGATTATTTTTTGTTCTTTCAAATGCATTTTATAGTATTCAAATAGATCAAATAATAAAGATGTGAGAATTAAAGTCAAAACTCCATAGGATTAACATTACGTCCACGAAATCAAAATGGCTGGTAGACGGGAGCCTTAAGCTGAAGTTCTTATAAATATTCGTATAAAATCAGACCTGCGATTAAATACGCTGAAACTTCAGATTATTATCATTGATAGCATTTAAATATATAGTAATAAAAAATTTGTAATATTTAAAAAAATAATTGCGAATTTTAAAGAAAATGTACTCATTTTGATTTAAAAAACGGTACATCTAGCTACGAATATAACAACATTATAAATGACATTTTTTTTTTAAATTTACGAGTATTTTAAATGTAGATTAAATATTAGAGAACCAAATACAAAAAAATACATAAATTAAATCAAATAAAATTGCTAAATAATAATTAAAATTTTGGAACTGATGATACATATCGAAACATGTTCAAAATTCCTCTGATCCAACAGCAAAGAAAGAAAAAAAAACTCGGAATCAAAAGCAAGAATAAAAGGTCAGCACTTAGTGAAACGATATTTGAATAAAAAAACGTACTTCAACCGCCATCTAGTTACCATTAAAAATTTTAAAAAAAAGCGTCCCAATTTGAAATCACACCATATTGATCATGGGCCCGATGGAACGCATACACCCGTCACAAATATTACATTGTGCGCCGTGAACGGGTATTCAGGTATACGTAATCACGGTTCTGAAAGGGTTAAATGTAGGACATTATTCATCATTCTGATTTTGTTTAAGAATGCTCATAAATACTAAGAAACTTTTCTGCTCATGCAATATTTGCATTCATATTCATATTCTCTCAAATGAACATAGAAGGACAAGGATCCTTAGAAGTAGAACCTTCTAAAAATTTAAAATTGATAAATCTGTTTAGAAATAATCTCATGAAGTATCTAACTGGTCAATTGAAAAGTCCCCGGCCTACCATAGTAAAACACATTTTTTTGGCAAAATTAGTTTTTTTTTTTATTCAATATAATTCCCTTCAAGGATGATTCACCGATTATAGCGACCTTCCAACTTTTCGATACCATTTTTGTAGTACGATTTGTCCTTTGCTTCAAAATAGGCCTCAGTTTCGGCGATCACCTCTTCATTCGACGAAAATTTCTTCCCAGTGAGCATTCTTTTGAGATCTGAGAACAGGACATAGTCGCTGGGGGCCAGATGTGGAGAATACGGTGGATGAGGAAGCAATTCGAAGTCCAAATCATGGATTTTGGCCATCATTTTCATTGACTTGTAACACGGTGCATTGTCTTGATGAAGCAGCACTTTCTTTTTCTGCAAATGCGGCCGTTTTTCGGCGATTTCGTCCTTCAAACGGTCCAATAACGCTATGTAATAGTCGCTGTTGATGGTCCTTCCTTTTTCAAGGTAGTCAATGAAAGTTATTCCATGCGCATCCCAAAATACAGACGCCATAACCTTGCCAGTCGATTGTTGCGTTTTCCCACGCTTTGGAGCGGGTTCATCGTGTGCAGTCCACTCGGATGACTGTCGATTGGACTTCGGAGTGAAATGATGGAGCCATGTTTCATCCATTGTCACATATCTACGCAAAAATTCGGGTTTATTACACTTGATCATCTTCAAACACTGCTCCGAATCATCAACTCGTCGTTGTTTTTGGTCAAAAGGGTGCTCGTGCGGCACCCACTTTGCACAGAGCTTTCTCATACCCAAATATTCGTGAATGATATGATGTATACACGTTCAGTTGATATCTTTAGAGCGTCTGCTATTTCATTCAATTTCAATTTACGGTTATTTAAAATCATTTCGTGGATTTTTTTAATGTTTTCGTCGGTAACAACCTCTTTTGGGCGTCCACAGCGTTCACCGTATTCGGTGCTCTTTTCACCACGTCTAAACTTAGCATACCAATCCTTGATGGTTGATTTTCCTGGAGCAGTGTCTGGAAACTCGGCATCAAGCCAAGTGTTTGCTTCAACTGTATTTTTTCCCTTCAAAAAGCAATATTTTATCAACACGCGAAATTCCTTTTTATCCATTTCTTTCACAATAACAAAAGTTGCTTCACTCAAAATGCTATAATTCACAAACTAATGATCCGACAGCAGTCAAATTTATACACGCACCTTTCGAGGGTTAGGGCTAACTAAAACACATATGGATTTAACTCTATTAGCGCCATCTATGTGTCAGGCCGGGAAATTTTCAATTGACCTGTTATCTTTAAGATTTTGTTTGTTAAAACTCCATGTCTTTATCATTCAAGAACAAAATCACTTCCTTATTTATGCAAATGGAATTGGTATCAATGAGGTAGAATTTTGAATGAAGGAGTTTAATTTCTCTAAGATTTAGGAGTGAAGTTTCACTAAAACATGAATCTAGAATCCAAGATAATGCTAATTAGAATGCATAAATTGACCCTGGTTTCATATTACTTTAATTGTAATTGAGGCAATTTGTCTTAGATCATTATAATGGTTTCATGTGTTTATATTCAATCGCCAAATAATGGAATCAGTACATGAACATTAATAATGCTTTAATTTCAAATAATTCTGAACTCTCTTGTTAATTCAGAAGACTTTGAACTAGTGTACAAAAAACGTTGTATTGCCAGAAAACTACTACAAATAACACATTTATGTAGCAAAAGTTGAATGTTAATGTATAGAATTCAATAAAATAAACGAAAATGAAGTGTGAAACGTATTCAATAACTGAAATTACAAAAATGTGCTAGCTTGTATTATTTTTATTTAAGTATATACAGATGGTATAACATATATAATTTTCTATGTCTTATCAACTTGTTTAAAACTATCGGATTACTGGTAGGACTGGAATGGTGAAGTGCTAAATTATACAGTTAGTACTGTAATTATAAGTAAAATACCATTAGGTTTCCTAAAAACTGATAACCATTATCCTCTAGACTTTCGGAGAAATGAAAACTGAGTGAGTATTTATTTTAATTACCCCATAATGAGAAAAAGATTCTTGATAATGCGTTACAAATAGTTTTTTTGATATATTTTTTTTTATTGAACCGATTCATATGGTGAGAAATTGATAATTTCAAAGGAATATTATATTAGAAAAATGAGTAAAGTCTCTCTTATATAATGATGGTAGTATTTAACGTATGATTTTTCTCGGATATATGTTTCTTTCCTCCAGAATAACTGTACGTTCGTGAGACAAAAAAAAATCAATACAAAATTTTATATTATTTTTACATTTCATGAAATTTTTAATAAAACCTTATGTTCGCTATTTTTGGTAAATTTAATTGTGTTTGTTATTTTTAAAATATTTTTTTTTTCTCTTTATGAAATTATTTCAAAATTTTGTATGCTTTCGGACTTGTATCTTACTTATTTTTTTATTCATCATTTTAAAGTAAATGATTTTTTCTTATTGTTCTATCTTATGTTACACGTTTCTCATATATATATTTATATATATATGTGTGTGTGTGTGTAAATTTAAATATATATATATATGTATGTAAATTTAAATATATATATATATATATATGTGTGTGTGTGTGTAATTTTAAATATATATATATATATATATGTAACATTATTCCTGTCGACTTTTGTAATGTAACATACTATCAATAACATATATACATATGTCACTCACTCCTCAATAAAGTGTTGATGACAACATTGTATGATTTAAATACATGCCTCTCCTCATATATACTTCTATACTGCTACTCTAACTCTTTCTCTCTCATGATGATATTGATGATAGCAATTTAAGCCCATATATATATATATAACCATATATATGTGGTAATGATATTGATGATGATATTATTGATAGTGATATTGTGTGTGTGTGTTGGTATTGTGTGTGTGTGTGTTGTGTGTGGTGTGTATAAATTTAAATATATATATATGCATCAGGGTAATAGAAGTACAGTTTTACAACAAAGCTACGTGGCAAACGCGAAAGGTTGAGAAATTTACCTTACGTAGAATTTATATGGAGAGAGTTTATTAGGTCATGTGGTATTGGATGAACGTTTTCTCGGAGACTTGGGCTGCAAACCTAAATCTAGTATGGATTATCCATACGGGTCTATATAAGTGGGAAAATGATGATTTTGCCGATTTTAAGGGAGCGTGATTGCATAAATTAATAGCTAAATCGGAATGGTATCAGGAAATAAGTAAGAATTTTTTTTAATATATATATGTACATATATATATATATATATATATATATATATATATATATATATATATATATATATATATATATATATATATACACAAGTTTTATAATCCTTGAGAATCGAAACCATACGCAGATCAATGTATCAATTCAGAAGCGAATGGTTTTGCTTATTGATTGACTTCTACTTGATTTTGGCAATGAATTTGCATTTAAATAAGTTAAATTGAGATTTTGACCCTTGTTTCGTCGAAAAGAAACTGGAATGGAAAGGTACTTTTCACTTATAAAAACAAACATGACTTTCTCACTTTTTTTTTTCTAACACAGTAATGAGCTTATTAATATATTTATAATCGATTAACTGAAAAAGACCTTTGTGTGTTTATCTGAATAGTTCTGAGTTTTAGTAATCAAAGGTAATTAAATTTGCGGGAAGTCTTAATTTTATCATAAGCAAATAAAATTAATTTCACACATAAATTATGCATAATTTAACTGCAATAAATATATGATAGATATTTTTATTGAACTTATTAAGAAAATTTATTTAACTCTATTTTTATTTAGAAGATAATATTGTATTATGAAACGTAACTCGCATTACGTCATGAGATAATTCACAAGATGTTTGATTCATCACGAAATTTTTAAAATTAGTTCATAGCAGAGTGACATGCCTTCTTTTAAAATAATAATTATCACGCAAAATAAAACAAATGTCTTTTAAAAACAAAAGAAGTACTCAAATAACGATCGATTCTTTGTCGAATATTGAAAGGTTAGAATCTTTGGAATGTTTATAAGATATGCAGTTGCCAAATCATAAATTCTGCGAAGAAGTTTCAGAATTAAACGGGAATTTTCAAACATCAAACAAGAAAAATTAACGAGTTAGAGGAAAGTCAAATTTTTTTTTCCGATCGAGGCATTGTTAATATAAAATTCAGCATGTCGAAACAGGAGATTCAAATAAATGTCTTGAAGTTTGCCAGCATTTGTTCTTAATTTTAATATTTCATTCTTCCATAAGAGGAAGAAATTCTTAGAAGGTTCTTCTTCTAAGGATCCTTGTCCTTCTATGTTCATTTGAGAGAATATGAATGCAAATATTGCATGAGTAGAAAAGTTTCTTAGTATTTATGAGCATTCTTAAACAAAATCTGAATGATGAATAATGACCTACATTTAACCCTTTCAGAAACAGAAATGATTCTTAATACAACCTTTATAAACTGTTAACTTAATTTTGTTTTGAGAACAGTGGGTCTAAATATAAGAGTAAAATAATCTTGCAGCTTCATTATTTTTTTAAAAATTTAGTAGATTATATTTCTAGAGATTCTGGTTCTTCCATATTCATTTCAAAGATTATGAATGCAAATACTGTTGGAGCACAAGAGTTTCTTAGTGTTTAACAGCAACCTTAAATTAAATCACGGTGATGATTAACGTCCTGAATTTCTCTAGTATTTAAAAGAATGATTGCTTCAAACCAGTAGTTTTATTTATTATTCTAATTTACCTTTTAATGTAGTGGATTAAAATGTATGAGAGTAGAATAATTTGTAGCTTTATGAAATTTTAAGTTACAATTTGCATCACTAAAGTTCTAAGTTTAAGATGTTAAATTACTCTGTTTATCTTAAGCTCAAGCTTTCTATTTTCTTGCTTTTAAAAGAAAATTTTGTGTTTTAAGTGAATGACATACTTTACAATTTTTCATTCAACCTTTTCTTTGCTTGGCCTTTCTAATTGAAATATGGAATTTTACTATTCTTTATACAAATTAAGTACAGTTTTCAGAATTTAAGTTTGCTCACATATGTTTAAAGCATTGAAGACCACAAATGTTTTTCTCTTTCTTCTTATTAATAGTGAAAGTAAAAGAACAGTTCTTAAAACTGATGTTCTTAAAATTTCTACTTTATTTTGTATTAACATACACAGAAATTAAGAAGAAAAATATACCCGCAGTAAAGTTTCATTTTTTTTAATGGATTATAAGTTGAAATATTCCCCGATAGACATACTTAAAAACTTAAGCAGTTGAAGCATGATTTATTTTGTTAGCATTAAAGTAAAAAACAAACGCACTAATGTAATCATGAAAGTCTAATGATTTCTTTGTGTGGTGATACATATAAAATTTACTCTATGTTATGTAAATTTTAAATTAGCAAATGCTATTGGCATAAGCAATACGAGTATTTTTCATCTTATACAACATCATTTATTCATTTAACATGGAAGTTCAAGATACAATTTAATCAAGAAAATTAATTGTAAAATATTTTGCTTGAATATAATATTTCAATAAATAATGGTACAAGGCGTTTCAATTTTTTACTATTTTAAAAACCTTTGAGAGAATATATCAATCCAGTTATGCGGAACATATTGTACCTTAAATTAATACTCATTTTATGTAAACTAATAAATAAAAAAAAGATAAATTACACTAATTATGACGATACAAGTACAGAATTTTCATTTTCTCGAAAAAAATGAATGATTTCGCTCTCTTACAATGCTGCTTTTATTCAAAATTCATCAATTATTTGCATGTATGTATAAATTTAAAAAAAATGCAGCAACATGAAGAAGACTTACAACAATGTTTTCTAAAATCAACTACATTTAACTCTTGAGTTATGGGAACCATTCAAATACAAACATTTTCAAGAAAATGTAAAATATCTTAAATTAGATTGGAAGAGATTCATAGGAAATCAATCTTTCGTATTTCAAATCTACTTTTTGTAACAACACCTATTAATATACTGAAACTCAAATATTTTATAATATATTAAACACCACCTGAAAAGTATTTGAAACATTTACCCTTTTATTATATTTCTTCTATTTTATTAGATATAATAAAAAAAAACTATTCCTTGAAAATACTACTTTCCTTTTATAAATATGTATTTTTATAAATATTACAAGAAATTTTCAACTTTATTTCATAAAATATACTAACTGTCTTAAAAATATGAAAAAGAGTAATGAACCGTTAATTTTAAATTCTTTCAAAAAAGAACAGATATATTTATTTCCAGTGTATTCATGGACGTCTTTAGAAAAAGAATCATGTTTTTTTAAGAATCACGATGATAAATCCACTTCAACTTAAGTTTAAAATAAACCACACAATCAGATTTTATATATAGGGCATTTTTAAAAGCCTCACTAATTGAGGCAAAGCTTAAAAGTCGAATGTTAAAGAAAACTTTAACTGGAATATTTGACAGAAAAACCTGAGTAAATCAGCTGGATAGAAAGCGAAGAAACTATCTAACAAAAAGAAATTTAGGAGCTAACCAAATAATTTAATCAATGAAACATCAGAAAGTTATCCAGTAGACTTTAAACAAAACTTTTCCTCCTTACAGAAACACTACCCAGTATTCCTTGCTTTGAGAAGACAGAAAATCCGTAAATTCAACACACTGAATTCGCTATTTTTTTTTTTTTTTTTTTTTGTGAAACTTTTCTCTCCTACCATAACTATTTTCTTCTTTAACAGAAAGCTCAAGTAATACCAACAGTGAGGGGACGGATTATATCGATCTGATTCGTGTGCTTACTAAGCCTTATGTACCAAGGGTGCGCCCCTTTGGGAATCGATTCCGATGACCACATTACAAGACGTCTTGGTAAACCTTTGACAAGTGGTGACAAGATTCCTCAGTCTCACCATTCTTTCAAATCTGAAACCCTGTTTGCCAATATCGATTTTTATTGTTCACCCATAATGCAATTTTTTTCAACGTTAATTCTGTTCAACTACATTACTTCAACCCATTTACAATTTCCAAGATTTCTGATTCATTGCATTGTATATTTTATTTTTTTATTTAGTGTGAAAAATAAAATAATTTTAGTTTTCTATTAGGAGATCAGATAAAAATGTTATTTTGCCTAAAATAAAATTTAGTTAATTTTGTTTAAACTTTTGATTTCAAAAAAATTGTGAACACTAAAAATATTTTTTTTTAAAACTATTGTACCGAAGCAATACATTTCCACACCATTCTTCAATTCACATTTAATCTTAATTGATTAATTAATTCACATTTAATCTTAATTAATTCTTCAATTCACATTTAATCTTA